>JAQGAE010002045.1:0-19544 GCA_034696685.1 Julus scandinavius | reverse complement strand
AAATAATAATTTAATTTAAAAAAATCTACTATTTTAAAATGAAAAATGACGAGCGAAGCCCCTTGCTGATTTATTAATTTATTTTAAACAATTTTTATTTTTATTTAATATTTTTTTGTTTGACTGTGAGTGTCTTTGCAAATTTACCCATTGAAAAAGTTAGGGTTGTAATCCCCGTTAACCGTACATTATGCAAAAAAAATACCTATATATGGGATGGTAGATTATGATTTTCATTAAGATTTAGTAAAAGAAAATCAAGTTTTGGTAAAGTGGACCATGCTTGATTAAAAGGTTGTTCATGGAAACTTCTTTAAACTGGCGTGATATGAGAAATTTGATTCAAAATCTTTTGTTATAAAACAGGGATTGAATTATACAATGTATATTAAGTTTGTACAATAACGACATCAATACCAACTAATGTATGTGAAATGAGGTTTGCCATATTTGCTCTGACTCGTATTAATCCAGGAAGTTTTTCGAGTTGCTTAAAAATAAAAGATGCAAGTGCTATCATTTCCATTTGAGAAAGTGGAACGCAAAACGTATTTAAAACATATTTAATAGATACGCTAACTCATCCACTCACACACTTATCGATCAATGGTTTCACAGTTTACAAAACGTAATTGCAATATTTAGAGTTATAAAGTTAAGGTAGACCAGTTTTCCAATTTCGCACTTTAAAGTTAAAGGCTAATTTAAAACTGAGTCTTGTTTTTCTATACCTGATATCTAGTTATAAAACGATTTAGTATACCTAAAATGATTCCTTATTTCTTGTAGAAATATTCTTGATATACGAAAAATTTATTTTTATTTTTTTAACCAAAGTTATGTTTTAATTTTGGAGAAATTTAAAATGAATGGTCGTTGAAACTGTTTTCTATATTTAATTTAAATAATTTTTTTAAAAGTAGCAACTGTACTTTTGTTATAAATAAATAATAATAATAAACCTGTATAACTATATAACGGTTTTCTAAACGTCATGTGGCTATGAAATGAGGCTAAAGTATTGCGATGATGTTATCATACAGTACGACTCAAAAATCGAGTGCTTAAAATCTATTTGTTTAAACTTCTGTACTTAACCTTGGACCCCTGGTGGTCAAACTGTGTAAACGCATAAAAAGCCATTGGATATATATTTCACCTCGTTGTTGTTTTTTATTGCTCATTTCACAATGGTAGTTACCTCGTTATCTGTCTCATGATGGCTTTGTTTCCAAAACTAAAGAGTATAAGGATAAATTGCTGAAGGTGTTTATTGTTTATCGTAAATTTGAGAAAAGCCAGCATGCCCGTCTTCATGCGGGTCAAGATAGCGGATGACCAGTTGTCCAAGGCTATTTATCTAAGTTACATCTCAGTTTGTTGACAAAATGACCCATTAAAAATGTCGAATGCCGAATGATACCCCAGATACTATTCTTATGTCCAATATAAACAACATGGAAATGTCGATGATGGTACATTAACCGATATATAGATTTATAGGTGGACCGAGGTCAGTTTTCAATCGAAGTACAGTAACATTCAACGCTCGTATACATTTTGCATATCTGAAGTTACACAAAATAAGTAAATGTTTAACCATCCTGATACCCAGGACAAATATTTGCATATCTTTAAAGTTATTACAGTGGAACCTCGGTTTACGAACTTAATCCGCTCCTTGACCCTGTTCGTGAACCGAAATGTTCGTTAAACGAATCAATTTTTCCCGTTGCAATTAATGAGAAATCTATAATAATGCGTTCTTTGCCCTACATTTTTTTTAAAACATGTTATGGCTTTATGTGTGGAAATAATACAGAAAGGAAATAAATATAAGAATAATATTAGAAGAAAGCAGTTTAAAATATACATTTCCATGATTTCCAACATTATAGGAAATAAAGACACCCACGTGGTGTCGTCACGCAAACGTTGCTGGGAATCAAGTTCATTCGCACATTCTGTTTAAGAAATTTACTTTAACAATCATTGTTTCCATTAGGAAAATGTGTATTATTCTACTCTATTCTGTTGTTAATTATATGATTTAAGTCTGAAATTGACGTCATCAATGGATTCTCATCCATTGCATCTGCAATTGGCGTGGAGAAAACAAGAGACCAACTTTTGCCATATTTGCAATTGAGGCTATATCTATGAAACTAATATAGATTTTAATTTAAATCCTTGGAAATTATAACATTTTTTTATGTTAACTGTATTTACTAAAACTTATTTGTAACAAAGATGTTCTGCTGAAACTAGTAAAACAATTGCAGAAACTCGGACCTTTGATCAGTGGTCCAGAGAAATGTGTTCGTAAACTGAAGCATAGTTCGTAAAGCGAGACAACATGTGGTTGTTCGTAAACCGAATTGTTCGTAAACAAAGACGTTCGTAAACTGAGGTTCCACTGTAATATAATCACACGTTGTATGATTTTTACTGCATAGCACGTATAGCGAGTACATTGCTTCTAGAACGGAATTTAACCTGCCAAAATAACATTTTTTCTATCTTAGATTTAATAAAAGCCATAAGGGGGGTATAATTAAAGTGCATGGGAGGGACTGTATGCGTGTCCTCTTTGCAGGAACTTCATTTCGGTCACTCGTCTAAAACATTGTATATAATAGAGAAAATTCAATGTTGGGCGTTTGTAGATCGGCGCTAAATTTGTGTTAGGGTTAGTATATATTTTTTGTTTTGTTAGTTTGTATCGAGGCTGGAGGCTTGGGCGTGAAAAAGCGTGATTACTAGGCCATGATGGAGCGATATTAAAGCAAACTACAATGCATATACAGACTGCGTGTAGTCATACATTATAATGGCTGCAGAATTAACAAAAGGCAACGTAGTGGACAATTGAAACGATAACATTTTTTTGGACTGGCCTACTGAATTACTACAACTGCGAGGCTCCCTGTTTTAAGAATATGCAGAGATTTCCGCCAATTTAAGAGCCACTTAAGATAACGAAATAATAACGACAAATCTATTAACCCTTTTAAATAAGAAATTGATTGCGGTGAATTGAAGTTGTCCAGGATCAGGAAAAAGACAAGTTTTCATTCAAATTACGATACATGTAGTTTTTATCAACGGCTGGTGATGTTCTATAAGGCTATAAACACACATGATGTGATTTTTCATGAAAGTCTAATAAAAACGAATGTTTTTAGAAATTCTTCCAAGGAGCACAAAAAAAGGGAGAGTGTTTTTAAATTCCTGCATTACTTGGATCAGGTGGTTTAACCTAAAACATCCACGCGATTTAAACCATGGAGGTATATTTACAAAAACAAGTTTTACTTCATCAGTACAATTTTTTTAAAACTTTTTCAAAAAGTATTGCGTACTTTTTGGTTCCTAACACAATTTTGTGCTTAACCGAATTTGGACAGATGAATTACCCAATACTTGTCATGAAATTTGGGTCACTGAAATATAATGGTCGATACAATGTTAGGAGAAAACCTTGGATACAGTTAAAAAATATATCTAAATTTTGTAAAAATACATTCTGAATGCCACTGTACTGTAAATACTGTCCTAAATGCACAATGTACACACGTCATAAAGGGTGTAATTTGTTGAATAAATTGCGTTCCATTTTAGTAATACTTTTTAAAACAGAAAAGAGACCATAGAGTTAAACATATTCATCGTTTTTAACGAGGGTTTTCACGCTTTACCAAACAAGAAGCCGTTAAGTGAGCTTAATTTCAATGCTACCGTAGCCCAGTTAAGCCAGTTTTTGTTGTTACTTTCAGTATAAGAGGGCTTCTTACATGAATGTTAACATTTCCAGACATTTTAGGTCACAAATTTCCCGATTTCCAATTTTATGAAATGCAAAATGTGCACTTTGGTGTCTACAAAAAAGTGGGGTAACTGCACTGTGCTTATTTTTCGTGAAATGAAGAAACTCATTAAAGTAATCATATTAAAAAATATACTTTAGAAATAGGAAACTAGACAACCTGGAAATAACGTTATAAGAAAAGCGGTCAGAAAACGTATTAGTTTTTTTTTTTTTAAATTCTCAATTATTCAACATTCTGTATAAAGAAATGTCTGTAACGTGTTTCCATTGCTTTGCCTTACATCTTAAATAAAAACTGAATATTTGTAAACGTATTTCCATTGTAGAAACCTAAAAACCAAATGCCAAAGTTGTAGTCATTGTGAGTCATAAAACAGTAGAACCCAATAAAAAAAATCGCAACTTCGTGAAAACTGCCTCTATTTAAATGAAATTTGGCACTTACATAGAACAATAGTGTAGGAACAAAATTAAATTATAAAATGCGCTCAAAATGTTCTCCGGTGGCGTTTACACAAGCCCGGAGTCTAACGCGCCATTTTTTGATTGACCAATCGATTGACGCTGATCGAGTTCAATCCAAGTTTTCTTAATTCGTGGTTTCGAGTCTTCGATATTATTAATCTTGGATTTGTAAACCTTTTTCTGGAGAACTCCCCAAATTTTGTAATCCACTGGATTTAAGTCCGGACTGTTTGGTGGCCAGTGGTTGGGTGGATGAACTGTGGCGTTTCCCGGTGCAGCAGTTAAACTGATTCTCGAGCACGGTTTTGTTGAAAAGAGAAAAATACCGAGATTTGTCGCATGTCCAGAAGAAGTTATTTGTTCCTACACTATTGTTCTATGTAAGTGCCAAATTTCATTTAAATCGAAGCATTTTTCACGAAGTTGTGATTTTTTTTATTGGGTTCTACTATTTTATGACTCACAGTGTATATGTTTAATTTCTTGTTGACGCCATACAACAGTTAAGGGGCTTTCTTAACAAGTCTCCTGATCTAAACTGGTCACTTATTTCGAAGGCTAAGTTGGACTTGTGGTCAACGTGCCAAGCATACTTAACTGCGTGTTACCAACATTCAGTTATTCATTCAGTGAATAAATAAGACGTTAGCACCCTAATTAGCTGTTCCTATACAGGAATTTTTCTGCTTCTCAGTAATCTTTTGTATGTCTCATTTATTTCAAGGACTTCAGCTCCCTGAGCTCAGGGGCTACTTAACTGTCAAGGAAAATCGCCATTAGCCCTGATTTTGAACCGTCGGTACGATGGGAAATTTTGGATAAATGTTTACGATAAAAGTGCACTATGATTTTTTTTTCTCCCCTTTAATCTCTAAATGAATTTAGCCTTCGTTTTGTTAATTAGTTTTTAGGAGTAACGGGTCAGGCAGGCCTCTTTATATCGTTCTTGGTTCTTCGGGTCACACATACAGTCTCCAGGGCCTATTATAATAATCATTATAATGATAATAAAAATAAAACAGTATTTCAAAGATACGCAGCATTCCGGATACTTTTATATATTGCCTTGCCCTCCATTCAGCACATGGCGAGACTGAAAACTCACGTTTTGAGGAGAAAATGCGCGAAAAAAGTTTCGCTACAACACGCACAACACAAAAAACAAAGAATTCGAGAAATTGTAAAAAAAACTAAATGTACAATTTTGACACAGAAACGAAATTGTTGCTCTAGGATGCACGGAAAATGCTAATCCTAAGGATGCGACCTTACAAATTAAGCAGGTTTTTAACGCGAAATTTACAGTGTAATCAACGCGTATCACGAACTGAGAAGCCACCCCTATTTACTAGTTAACTCTGTGAAATGCTATATACAGTCATAATATGTGATATAATAAAGTCACCATTAACATCCTTACCATTGTGGAATAAAAATCTATACGTGGTCATTATTTCAAAGTTTTGGGATACTTGAGGGGGCACTTTGGCCATATGGTATAGGTGGGTCGTATCCAATTTCAGCCTCTACGTCAGTAGCGACTTAGACATCATTGTTAGATTGAATTTCTACTAAATCTAGATAGATCTGTCAAAGGATTTGAGTAATTATGTCTACTCCTAGAGTGGTCGTTAGGTGTTAAAATATGGGAAACAAGATGTGAATTACGAGAAAGATTAAAATGTTTAAAATAGATAACTTTTTGCTTCTGGATCTCACTCAACCTGTCCCAATTTTAGAGAGTGGAACATTTCTGTCAAACTCACAGAATGTTGATAATCGCCCTTAAGAGGGATTTGTGATCCCTCTTAAGCCCTTATCCTTTTCAATGGGTAGGGTTTGTGAACATACTCAAAGTTGAATGAGGGAGGTTTGGGTGGGGGTGAGAATTATTTTTGGTGGCTTGATGGATCAGCAAGGGCCCCCACTTGTCGTTTTTCACTTTGAAATGGTAGATTTTTAAAAAGTTAATATACAAGTTTGAAAAATGTTCGTTATTTTGCACATGCTGCCAGCAGGTGGCAGCATGAGATAGGCAAGTTCTGAGTGCAAAAATTCAAATAATAATTTAATTTAAAAAAAACTATTTTAAAATTAAAAATGACGAGTGAAGCCCCTTGCTGATTTATTAAGTTATTTTAAACAATTTTTATTTTTATTTAATCTTTTTTTGCTTGACTGTGAGTGTCTTTGCAAATCTACTCATTGAAAGGGTTAGGGTTGTAATCCCCCTTAACAAATCTGTCTTCCCTACGCTGGCCCATCTCTATATCCTGAATATGAACCATCCTGTGAGGGTCCAAATAGGAGCTCAATATTTCAACATAGGGTGAACCAGAGTTGCGTAGCCAGTTTCCGCTGTATTTTCCGCACATTCTCGAAATAAGCGTTGAATGAATCTAAGGCGTTGGTTCGCTGCACCAACAATTTTTTGTAAAATGTTGATTCCAAGAAAGGGTTTTTGGTAATATGAACCTCCAGATGTTTGACAGTATCAACGACAGCGAGTTGAACATCATCCAGAAAGTACTCCGGTACTCCAGAGAGTACTGGTTTCAATATCTCAATTCCAGATAGTTTTTGGGACGCCCTCTTTCGTCCAATTCGCAAAGTTGCGTGCTCTCAACTTTTTCGAGCATTCACCCTTGCAAATTGGGTGCGGTACTTTTTTGACGGTCAAGCAAATTCTTACCAAGTAAAATGAAAAGTAAAATAATGACACTGAAACATGAAATTAATTAAACATTTCGATCCGATGAATATTTCATAAATGTCATTTAGCTGCAATTTTATTCCTGCAGGTGTCTGATGTTAATAATTCGTCGATAACAAAACGTACAAGTTTTTCATCTCCTCAATAGCCTTCTCCCCCCGTTCCTTAAAAAACTACGTTTAGACACTGACAAATAAGGCCAGCCATGAATCAGACTTAATTGTGAATTTAATCATCCTCTACGCTTATAATTTCGTTCACGTTTTTATACCTGAACGAAGTGACCTCATTTAAAACGGCATTTTAAATCAAACTAATTAAAAAAATAATAATGTAAAACATGGTGCTTCATGGTGGACAGACGGACAGAGGACTGACCAGTAGGCTTCTTAAAAAAAACTTGGTCAATATTAAATTTATACCATCTCAGGGATTACATTTTCATCTAGATAATTGTGTACTTCCTGATTACGCTTATTCGCTTAATTTATAATTTACTCTTGTTTTGTAAGAAAAAAAGCTGACCTAGTACTTCTCATTCATCGATGTATAACCTAAACTATTTTTTATCGCCTCAATTTATACATAACCTTATACGGTGTGGCTGTGGCGCAATTCGTATAGCCATACCCACTGACCCTTTTATACTCTGGTTTTCAATTGTGGAAATAGACAAATTCATGTATTTTTATTTTCTCTATAACAAAATGCATTTGGGTATTGAAAACGTTTCAAACATTCCTGAGATATTTTAATGCACTTATGTTGTGGGCACAAATGGAAATAGCTGATTTGTTCCTACGTTTGTTGCCTAAATTTGTGCAAAATTGAATTTTTTTTTAAAAAACAAAAAGTTACGAATTTATGAAAAAGGTTCCTCTTTTTTTTTGTGGCGACACTGTAGTATATGGCCCTACATCGAGGAAACTCTAGGTATTTTTTTTTTCGATTGGGTTTTGGGTTTTGACCCGAATAAACGGCTGTCCGGACCAAACTACCTCAAAATGAGTGTAATTCTTGATTTTTCATAGACAGGTTTTCAACGAATACAAATCTAATTTTCAAAATATGTAGGCACTTTAACAATGTCTATTTTATGACAAATGTTAAATTCTAATTGTTTTCTTAACTAAACGACCGATATTTGCATTTGTCCAACCTATAATCAATTACAGATTTCGATTAGATTTTCATCAACCCGCACGACTTATTTCGTCTAATTAAGGTGTGTGAGAATTTCCCAAAATTTTAAACTTGACAAAGTGTCGGATTGTGCAGTCCTTCAAAAATGCCTTATCTGATCGAAGTATTGTCTATCAGACGGCGGCTTTTGTTACGTGAAACCGGCTAGACAAGCTCTATAAACTCTATCAGAAATTTTGATTTGAGTTAAGCCTATTTTTCCCACCAATTAATTCACCATTTTTTACATTTTCAGGCTGCCACCACCAGGACCATAACCAGAATTTTAACTATTGGCATTCTTATCGGGATTATTTTACAAGCGGAACAAAGTAAGTGGTTTTATAATGCGTTCATGTTAATTAACAACGTGTAGAATAAATGCTTATTAATTGCGTATCGACATCGAATACATTAGACAAATAGTTGACCTACTTATACCATGTAGCAGGGTCAACCACGCCAGGTGGCGACATCATCGCGTGGTCTTTTTTGGGAACTTGAAAACAGGAATGACAGATAGATTTTTAATTAAATATTTATACGTAAATGTATTTTTTAATCAGCAATAATACAACCTTGGCTCCTGGCTGACTTTATTGGAAAAAAATTACTGTGCATTAAAATACGTCATTCATTCTGGAACCATGTATGGAGAATTTCAAACTTTTGAATGGCTATTTAGTATAAACTTCGAGTTTTCATTTATGGGTCACATTAACCAGGCATGGTGTACAATTTGCATCAATTTTGTTTTTCAACAACAATAGAAAATAATGAATTACAGTAAATTCATTGTGCTTTAAGTATTCCTTAATTAACTACGAATTAACACGTTAATTTGTGAGCAATCAAAGTCTGGAAATGCGTGAAACTTCCAATACACGAATTTCGTAACCCTTCCTCTCCAAATCCGCAACTATAATTAATGACCATTCAAATTAGCAATTCACGAACGTTAATTAAGTTAAGGAAATTGGGCCATTCTTGTTTTTGATTTCATTTTCCAGTTCAAACTGTGTGCGCTGTAGGGAGCAACACGATTCTTAAATCTGTGTTTTTTCAACATTTTAGTAAAAAACAGACCATGGTTCACCCAAAGGCACTCCAATTGAAAGCACATTTTTGCTTCAATAGTCACATGTTGTTATGTAAGAGTGTAACCACAATACAAATGATGTCAATTCAATTTGTACCTTTGTTTTTACAGTAAAAACAGATCTGTGACATGATCAGGTGCATCGCGCTCCATTAACTTAAATTCAAAGTTTAGGTTATTTGTACGAGCTCAAATAAGTGAAATTTGTATTTATAAGCTATGCAGGGTGGACCAGAATTCCTCACCACCACGCTTTTTTTCTTAAATCTTCTAGTTATGAAAATTCTGTTAATGGGGTTAAAGAGGAAGTCACGTGTGCTCTATCCACTCATGTTGTTTCCCTCAGTTCTTAAAAACCATTGTAAAATGTTTAAATACTTTCCAAGTTGATTTTATACAAACAGCCCATTCTCTTCCTTTTCCTAATTTGACATCTTGTCCTGAGTATTATGGGTCCCTAGTTATTGTTTGAATTTCCGTCAACAAATGGTCGTTGTTAAAACCTAATCATATCAGTGGATAGAGCACACATGACTTCCTGTTTAACCCCATTAACAGAATTTTCATAATCATAAGATTTAAGAAAAAAGTGGGGTGGTGAGGAATTCTGGTCCACCCTGTATACTTTCTGATATTTCATCCTTAAAAAAAGTTAATATCCAGTTGGTGTTAATATCATTCATAAAAACCCATTTAACACCCATTAAAGTTGACGAAGGTCGGTGCAACCGGCCGTGGAATCATATAGACCCACTTCATAAAACTTGACCCGTTGTAATAAAACTGAAATTAACCTGACCTATAAGCCAAATAACCATTAACCGATTTACCATTATTAATCTTTTGTTTTCTATTTCAATAACCTACTCTGGTCGTATTATGGCGGGTTGCACCATTCCCTGATTAGTGTAATTGATGTTGGGATTTCTCATTGTAAATAATTGGCGTAAAATTAGTGTCAATTAGCACAACAAATATCTCATTTAACCAATGTGAGGGAGTATCAAACACGTGCATTTCAACTTGTATTAATACTTGAGATTTAGGTTGTTATTGAATCATTTTGAAGAATGTACCCCTTTATTCCATTACAAATGCTATGTTTACTTAGGAACTAATAATAATGTCTAGTTTAACAATTGGCGAAATAATTGAGCATAATAGAACCTCGGCTTAACCTAAATTTCACTTTTCTTAAGAGTCAGGAACAGAAGTGTACTAAAATTCTCAAAAAAAATTAAACTTGTCACTAATAGTTTTCTAGATAAGCAATTCAATTTTTCAAAATAAAAATTGTAAAAAAAAACCTCATCTTTTTTTAAAAAATTGACAACAATCGCCCATCGTGATTATTATTTATAAGCTTTTGTTTATCTGATAACAATTTGAAAGTATTGTCCAAAAACAATTTTACGCTTATTTTCAGTTTGAGAAAAAACAAATTTGTAAATCTATTTTTTGACACACTTTGATTATAAAATTTTATGATTATGTTGTTATATATAATTCTTATGTTATGCAAGTTGAGTACATTGGTATTTCCTGAAATGTTCATCCAAGAACTAGGTTTTGTCATCTTTGTGTGCAAATGTGTTTCGACAACAATTTCCGATACTGTTATTCAGTTAAAAAATACGTGAAAGTTTATTGCTCTGTCCTGCCAGTATAACTTATTCAGTGAAAAATGGTGAAAAAAAACCAAATAAAAAATCTAGAACTAGCTTTACTCCAATAAAAAAACCAGCCTTGAGACATGAGTAAGGTATTTCACTGGTTGTTATCGCAGGGCGTAGCATAACTATAATTATCGGAAGAATGAATAATTTAAAATTTCATCAAGGTCCACTACCTCGTATTTCGTATCTGGTTTTTTTAACCAAATTTCAAATGGAAATCCAATTAATGGCGGGTATCTGTTCGTTTCAAGTTACCAAGGCTACACGAAAGTTGTCAGCATTTCGTGAAGTTTCCTATTTATAATTTGCATAACGTCTAGTGCTGACCGAGAACCGAAGTAATAAATATAACAAAATTGAGGCATGTGAAAATGAATGTAGCAGCCAGGTGCCTGCTGTGGTTACTGATATTCTTTTGTACAATTCAATTAACAATTTATTTCAACAATGACAGCATATGTTGGAGTTAACGATTGACATTGATTTTCTAAGTAAAGTTGTCAATTCACAATCAATTAATTGTTGAATGATGATGGGTAGGTGGAAAATATACAGGTTGGGCCAATAAAAAGTAAGCCAACTTTATAAAAGTCATAAAATGGTTATTTGTTAATGGAATTTATTCAAAAATTTGTACATTTGTACTTAAATAGGATACAAAAAAAATTCACTATTTCAATTTGTGTTCAAAGTTAGCACCTTTCTCCGGAAACAGTTTCAAAAATTGCCTAGCACTGTAATTTTTCGTTTTACGCAAAAAACTTATCGCCGTTCTTTCTTCTTCAGTGAACGCCATCTTGAAAGACAAATTCGAATGATTACGTCATTAAAAAAAGAACGTGAACGAGGACAATTCGAAAGTAAAGAACAAAATAATATTTGTACAAATTTTCATTAAATTCCATTATCAAATAACCTTTTTATGATTTTTATAAAGTTTGCTTACTTTTTATTGGCCCACCCTGTGTTCTGCTCGTTTCAATTCATTATGTTTATTTACATTGTCATTATAGGTTGTTGTGAATATTGAATAGAGCGTAAACATTCACATGTACTGTAAATTAAGTTTTAATTGTAATATTTGCTACTAGGTTTAGCTGCCAAAAGACGGTTGAGCAGCAATTTGAAGGTTCGGCGGCCATCACTGAGCAGTGCCAAGAACAATGACTTGTCCAGCAATGGCAGTGGCAGTAAGAAGGAGTACAAGGTGGTGTGTTACTACACCAACTGGTCGCAGTATCGACCCAAGACTGGCAAATTCATGCCAGAGGACATCGAGCCCGAACTCTGCACCCACGTGATCTTTGCCTTCGGATGGCTCAAGAAAGGCAAACTGTCCACCTTCGAAGCCAACGATGAAACCAAAGACAACAAGAAGGGACTCTACGATAAGATCAACGAGCTCAAGCTCAAGAACCCCAAGCTCAAGACGCTACTTGCCATCGGTGAGATAACCAAAAACGACAAGAAATCCTTGTAGAAGGCGGATGCAAACTTGTACTAACAAAATAATGTTCAAATGTTTTAGGTGGTTGGTCGTTTGGAACTGAGAAATTCAAGGAAATGTCTGACAGTCGATATTCACGACAAACTTTTATTTTGGACTCCATCAATTACTTAAGAAACCGAAGTTTCGATGGACTCGATATCGATTGGGAGTAAGTGCATGTTTTAGGCATAATTTTCCAACATGTGTTCAATTATATTTCATGTAATTTACGAAAAATTTCATTTCCTTGTGTAGATACCCAAAAGGCGAAGAAGATAAAGCAAATTATGTTTCCTTAGTTAAGGTAAGTCTAAGAGTGCTATAACACAATAAACATTTTGTGAAATAAAGTTAATTTTGTTTATTGTAGACGACATTAGTTGAATTATTGTTTTATTTTGTGGTTATCTTTAAGGAATTACACGAAGCTTACGAAGAAGAAGCCAAAGAAACCAATTCACCAAAACTACTTCTGACAGCGGCTGTTCCAGCTGGGGCCGAATCGGTCAAGGGAGGATTTGATGTACCAGAAGTGTCCAAGTATGGCCATTGGACATTTGGAAATAACTTTAAATAAATTTACAAAAACCATAACAACATTCTAATCGTCTGTCAAATATATATATTTAAAAAAAAACGTTTTTATTTGTTAGGTATTTGGACTTCATCAATTTGATGTCCTACGATTTTCACGGTAAATAATGAAGTGACATTTTCAACGACAAAATGAGAACAAAATTGATTATTGTAATATTTGTTTTTCCATTTTTCATTTATTTAGGCAAATGGGAACAAGTGACAGGTCACAACAGTCCCTTGTACTCACCTTCCAGTGACACCGAGTGGAAAAAACAACTTTGCACTGTAATTTGTCTTTTTAAGACATTTGTCATATTCTTTGTGGTTGAAAAACATGTGCATAATGGCATCGTCGTTATTTCGTTTTTTAGGAGTTTGCGGCCAAGATGTGGGTCAGGTTGGGTGCCCCCAAAGAAAAGCTTATAATCGGCACAGGGACGTACGGACGCTCGTTTACATTGTCGGACCCCAGCATAAACGGGGTCAATGTGGCCGCTAAGGGGGGAGGAAAGGCCGGTGTTTACACCAGGGAAGCAGGATTCCTGGCTTATTACGAGGTACCAATTTTATATCATTGCAAACTTAAAAGATTCATTATTAAGAGCATCCTGAAGCATCTCCCAACCCTCGATCACAGGAAATAAGGGCGCATAAAATGTTAAGTGATCATTAAAGAATGGGGATGTTGAACAGATTTTTGACGATGGTGAATTTCGGGAAAGTTTCTTGGCGATAAAATAGAACAATTTGAGTTTAATGACACATTCTCGAGATAGCCTTAGAGAAGAATTTGCTCTGTTCAACAAATTGTTATTTACGAGAATGTGGTTTAAGAAAAAGATAAACCCTCCAATAAAGAAAAATTCTAAAGTTAATTTTGTTATACAGTGTGCTCCAGAATTATAGCCATGGAGGAATTGTGTACTACTATAACACAGAGAATTATAAAAAACATGATTTTATATGGAGTTTTATTGTCACTTTCCAACTGCATTTCCTTTCATTTTGACAGTTGAAACCCCTTTTAAATATACTTTACTGCCATACACATAATAAGTACACATAGTATTCCTGTTTTGAAACCAATTATTTCCTCAGATATGTGAAATTTTGAAATCTGGAGCTACGTATGTTTGGGATGAAGAAATGAAGGTGCCTTACGCTTATTACGACGATCAGTGGGTTGGATTCGACGATGAAAGAAGCATTTTAACGAAGGTATTTATAGAGAAAATACACTAATTCTTGTATTATTATTCTGAACAATTTGAAAATTAATTTGGATGCAATATTATTTCAGATGAAATGGATCAAGGAGAATGGCTTCGGTGGTGCCATGATTTGGACAGTGGACATGGATGATTTCCACGGAAGTTGCGGCAATGGCAAATATCCTCTGATTGGCCTCATGAATCAGGAATTGAGAGGAATTCCCAGACCACAGGGCAATGGCATCATTGACTGGAACACAGGAAAAGTTAGCCGAAAAGTTGTTATTGACACTACCCAAGTGATCGTAAGCACCACACCGAGACCTGCCAAAATACTCAAGCCAGAAATCGTCGAAGTAAAACTCCTGCCTCAATCTGATCGTAAGTAAAAAAAGATTTCCAATAATGATGATTAATTGTTTACAAGGAGAGTTACAAACTTATTTAAAGATTTTTTTAACTTTTACAAATGTTGACTGACAACTCCTTGGTTTTTCTCGATTTTCCCTGAATTTCATAGCCGTTGCACCAAAAATAATGTGCTATTTCACCACCTGGTCAACGAAAAGGACTGGCCATGGTAAATTTATGCCAAAAAATATCAACCAGACGCTGTGCAGTCACGTGATAATTGCCTTCGCCACCATGAAGGATGGCAAACTTGCTTCTCCCAGCGAAGCTGATGAACAACTGTACACTCAGGCTATCGATCTGAAAAAAGACGCTCCCAATTTGAAGGTTCTCCTGGCCCTTGGAGGATGGACTTTTGGCAGTAAACCTTTCAGGTATAGATCCACACGAGCATTTGATAGGAGTTTTATAGTCCACAGAACTCTTAAAAGATACGGTCAACTTGGTGGGCGATATAAGCTGTAACAAAATTATTTTCACCCTTAACTCGAACTTGAGCATTTTGTTTATCCACTTGTTTTATTCTTAGGGAAATGACAGACACCATGTTTAAACGAAATTCCTTCGTCTACGATGCAGTTGAGTTTCTGCGACAGAGGGACTTTGATGGAATCGAGATTGCCTGGGAATATCCGAGGGGAGATGAAGAAAAAGAAAAATACAGTTCATTATTAAAAGTACGCTTATATTAGGGCATAAAGCGTAAAATAACAAATATTTATAAAAACCTAAATTTCCGAGGATGCAAATATTGGAATATAATATAGCTAAATTTCTTTGTAATTAATTTCAAGATTATCTTTAATATGTTTGTTTGTTTGTTTGTGATTAAAGGAGCTAAAAGAAGCTTTTGAAGGCGAATCTAAGGCTAACAAAGTACCACGTTTAATCCTTTCTGCTGCAGTTCCAGCAAATTCAGAGGTCATCACAGCTGGCTATGATGTTCCGGAAATTTCAAAGTAGGACATTTCATAAACTTTTACTGATAACTTGTCAGGAAATTTCAGGAGTTTTCCAGAATTATGTATATTTTAATCTTGCAAAGCTATCGAACAATCAAAATTTTCAAGATATTCAATAATAAATCGAATTTTTTTGCAGGCATTTAGATATCATTAACATAATGACATACGATTTCCACGGTAAGTTTTTTGAGGATGTGATTTTGTAATGATGTCGTAATCTAATAGTGGGTTTTCAAAGGGGTCATGTTTTCAAATAATTTTAGGACTTTGGGAGAACTCAGTAGGACATAATTCCCCATTGAAACCTATGAGTAGTGCTGGAAACTATGACAGCAAGCTGACAATGGTGAGTAATTGAAGCTCTATGAAATTCAATCATTTCAATTTTTTTTAGTGATTTTCGTGATTTTCGTGATTTTTAATAGGAATATGCAGCTGAGGAATGGGGAAAATTAGGAGCACCCAGGGAGAAACTCATGCTCGGCATCTCCACGTATGGGAGGACATTCACTCTGGAAGATGTTGAACATTTTGATATTGGAAGCCCAGCGGCTGGAGGCGGAACTCCAGGGAAATTCACGAAAGAACCAGGAATACTCGCATTCTATGAAGTATGTTTTGATAAAAATGTAAAAAATTCGCTCAGGAAATTTCAAATTTAATAAATGTTATCTTTGTCTAGATTTGCGACCTGCTGAGGGAAAATGCCACTCTGATTTGGGACACTGAGCAGTTGGTGCCCTTTGCTTATAAAGGCGACCAGTGGGTAGGCTTCGATGACGAAAGGAGTGTCAAAGGCAAGGTACGTCGATTCAGCACCTTAATTGTGACAGTTATGGTCAGGAGGGCGCTGGTGTCGCCTGTTAAAGAAAAGGCCGCTTGAGTTTTGGTGAGCTTCACCAAATGCCTTTAAAAATATCAACTTCTACATTACAATCGACGTTTTTCTGTGTAGATGGAGTGGCTAAAATCCGGAGGATTTGGTGGGGTCATGGTTTGGTCAGTTGATTTGGATGATTTCAAAGGACACTGCGGTGGACCCTCATTCCCATTGCTAGGTATGATAAACAAGGAACTCCAAGACTACAGCGTGCCAGGTGCAGGGCTGACCCAAGAAAGCAGTATTTTATATGGCACAACTGTGCAAAAAACTGAAAATGGTAAGAATGATATTTGGCATCCCCTTCTTCTGCTGGTCTTTGTCGAATACCTTTTGTGTAAATACATTTTTAAAACTCTTGTGTTCGTTTCAGTGGATGAAGTCGTTTGTAAAGAGGCTGAAGGATTTATAAGTTATCACAAGGACAAGCAAGATTGCACCATGTATTATATGTGCGAAGGAGACCGAAGGCACCACATGCCGTGTCCTACTAATTTGGTGTTCAATATTAACGAAAATGTGTGCGATTGGCCAGAAAATGTTGATGGATGTGCGACGACACCCAAAGCAAAACTATAAAGAAAACTGGCCGAATGTACATTTTGCGAACCACACAAATTATTTTTTTATTAAATATTTATGGGCGACAATTTTAAGGTTGCGCCAAAGACCCGACGAATTTTTTTTATTTTCCATCAGCACCAAACGGTTGAATTGTGATACATGTTGTGCAATTATTTGTCACCAGGGGGTGCTGCTTCCCTCTGAATTTTTATAACATTTTGTATTATTTGAAGGTGATTTTGTTTTTTTCCAAGGAAATGCTGATGGATAATCAAGGCTGCATTTGATAATACTCGAAATCTGCTTTCCACCGATTTATTAAAGTACTCGCAGATTTATTAAGGTAATCCGAATATTACATCCAAAAATCAAAGTTGAACATGAGGCTTTTCATGGCACATTTAGAAAAGTCATTAGATTTCAAATTTCCATGAACTTGATCTATTCTTTATGTACCATAATATGGCCATCAATTTACCCCATTGCGAACAAACTGTAAAGTCAAAATATTAAGTTCAGAGAGACTATTTGTAAATAGCAAATTTTGGTTTTGGATAACCACTGTGTTGTATGTTCAAAACATATGAAAAATTCCCGCTAAAATCCGATACAGCATTGTTCAGCAGAAACCTCGTCAATTTTCCATCAAGAGAAAATGGTAGTGGAAAATTGCTTAGTTTAGGTACGAGTGCATACCCATATTGTGTTGTGTCTTTGTGCCTTATGCTAATGCTGCCATGTAGCATTGCAGAGTTATGGTCTTCTTAATTAAAATTAGTAATTGTACAAAATCATTTCATTAGCAATTGATATGTTAGCAGGTCTATCAAAAAATAATTCTAAAATGTAATTTTATCTATCATTTTTTCAACGATTTGGGGCATAGTTTTTAAGAGAACTTCATGAGCAACCCGTCAAAATATTTTTATTTTATATGAATTTGAATTAATTTACACAAAATTATTTGTTAACTAATAGTTGGTATAACAAATATAATTGAAAATCCGGAGAATGTTAAAATTTGAATGCTTTCATCCTTCCCATTGTTTTCCCCGCCTTTACCTTAGTTCTTGAAAGTTTCAGTTTAAATCTGCTGTAATTAACGTCCTGTGTTTGAATATTTGCAGATAAATTGGTTTTATAAATATATTTTTTTCCAAATGTGTTTTAATTTCATTAGTTTGTAGACCATATCAGAGCTTTTCAGAAGCAGAAGCGCCATAACAAGTTAAATGTCCGCCACGTGTCTCAAGAGTAGTCGAGGTCTTTAAATAAAAACAGCTGTTTTGCCGGCTCCAAGTTCAATTGTTCACCAGGAGTTCAAAGTTGTGTTTCGTAAAAAACTGTAAGTACGCACTTACGTTTATTGTATTTTCCAAACCCATAAAAACGATGTATCCAATGCATGTTGTATTTTTTATTCTCAGTGTTATACATGACCTTAAACATTATTTGCCCCAAAATGACATTCCCGGAAGTCGTGAGCAGATTAAGTAATTATATTTCGATGGCCAGCTATAATATTTCTGTCAGTATTAATCTACGATTAGCTGAGCTTTTAAATCGTGCGATTGCAATGTCAATCGCTGAATAAAAGCCGCTTTAATTTAAAGAAACGTGGTGATGCAGTCAGATATATGTATGTACAAAACAAGGGAGTTTACAGCGCCCTCTGTGTTACACACTGGCTATTGCGATGCCAAAAATTACACATACTTGTTCATATATATACCCATGCTTGACCATTAATGATCATTCACAGTTTATGTGAATCTTTACTGTCTGTGTGTCCATACATGATCATAATAATTATGTGAATGTACATCATTTTTGCCTGCTTATACAGAACTTTCCACATCCATTTCCGGTGTATACAGAGGGCTCAGTAATCTCAATACTCTGCCGATTACAACCTAGTATGAAATATCGTTTCGGCCATAAAGGTGAGCATGCTATTAGCATAGAACTGGCCAAACACGAACAATACGTATTAATGAACTAATTGAAAAATTAACAAGGGGTTACTTAATAATCGTCGATGAACATAATTCGCATTTAAATGAGTTAAGCCATATTCACACACAACTTACTCGCCAGAGAACTGACTTTGTGACGTCAGCAACTAGGCAGCAGAGATTAGGCTGAAAATAAGGGTGCAATCCACACAGAACAGAGTTGTTGCCTGTAGTCTGCTACAGGACAACAACGGCGCTTTTGCATCCATCATTGTCATCACTTCTACTATGGGCGCGTTCAGAGACACTCCCTGGGAAGTAATCGGTTAGTAGCAGGATAAACTCCCGGGAACGCTGTGGGGACACTACCGGGATTTTCGACTGCATATCATCTGCTGGAGGTCTAAAGGTGGGACTTCACCGCACCAAAAGCAAAAGCAGAGTTTTCCAAAACATGTTTTTGAAACTTACAGTGTGGACGCTCCACAAAACATGTTTTTGTGCTTTTTGCTTTCAAAAGCATGCT
>JAQGAE010002044.1:0-19549 GCA_034696685.1 Julus scandinavius | reverse complement strand
CCTAAAAAAAAAAAAAAAAAAAAAAAAAAAAAAAAAAAAAAAATCTTGGCTTCGCACGTCCAGATAATTGAGGATCCGGATGATTGAGGTCCGGATACTTGAGTTTCTACTGTACTGAGAAATGGAGAGGTGCTAGAAACAGTGTTGTCGATCCACGATGCAATACGACCCGATGAAAACTATACCCCTCTCCCGTTCGGTATATTGCTAAAGGAGAGGTGGGGGTAATTTTCTTCTTTCAATTGCAGCACCCCTTTTTAATTAAAATGTACTTTTACGTCATTTTGTGGTCCTTATCAAGGCTTTTTTTTTGGCCAAAAATGACATCTTCGGGGAGGGACATTTTTACGTCATTTTTTGATCATATTTTCGAAAAAATTTAAACTTTTTGACCAAGAAATGACGTAAAAATGACAAACTTTGTTACTTGGGTCGTTATAAGCATTTTCTGTTACATGTTGTTCATGCTTTATAAACGTACCTTTATTACCTCTGGCCACATTCGGACTTCGTGTTTCTTCTTATTTTAATTTGAAGTTTAATTTTTTTTTTACAATAACAAGAATTGAAAACATAGGAACTACAGTAGTTCGATTGTTATTTGAAATGTATATTTATCGCACTTTGGCAAAATCTAGATGGCTCAAACAAATAGATAATCCTTTACAAGATAATATTTTCAACCGATTAGATATCCTAACCAAAACTTACAAAAATAATGGTGCATTATAAGATATTTCAAAAAATTTCTACTATAGGCTTAATTAAACTCGGCAACCCAATTAAAGTTTCACATTCATTGTGTTTACAACAGTAATTTAATGTTTTTCATTGCTGTATTTGGGTTGATGGACTATGAAAAAGATATTTAAATGAATTCATTACAAATGGATACAATTACAGGAAAATCATTCCATAATATGTCTACAATACACTCAACAATTTATAAGTCAGGGCGGTCCAACTTTTCATACCAAAAGACCCACATGAGTAACAAAAGTACTCCCGACACACAACATGCAGGCCACACTGTGGATTAAATTTGCATATTACTAACGAGCGTTCACAATATATTTAATACCACACAATTAATTGCAGACAAATAAATCATTTATATAACTAAATATAATTAAGTATTAGCATAATATCCAAATTAAATTTGCATGGCTTTAAAACGTTTTTCTTGGCCGTTGCAAAGGACTACAAAAAAAAAAAAGCAGGGTGGTTTCAACAACATAGCACTATAGTTTGTTTAATGTAGGGCAACAATTTTATAATTTCATCTTTTCTTTATTTGTAATGCAGAGGAAAATTTTATTTCGTCCTAGACGAAATCGATTACATGACGTATGTATTTTCTACGTTAAACACCATACAAGCGCACAAGTGTCGCTTGTAATGAATTGTTTAACATAGTAAATGCATCATGGAATTGTTTAGTCTGTGACGAAACAAAATTTTGTGAAATCAATTATTTTCCAGGGTTTAAGATTAATTCACATGAAACACCGAATTAGCATAAGTTTTAATTATTTACCACTGATGACAGAATGGTTGTACTATAACGAAATCAACATGACCCATAAATCAGGATTGTTAACTTCAAAAAATTTCTTAAATGAAACCATTTTTGGACAAAAGTAAAAGTATTAAAACGTGCCCAGTCTAGCACAAATGATAAGGAATGAAGTAAACACACGCACAATATTGCAATATGATTCCATCAGACATATTTCCAAAAACATAAATAGCCAGATATTCACATTTATATCCAGAATTAATATCTAAGACACGTAAGAATGAGCTCTTAATTGGTGTGAATTAAACAACGCATCATTTATCTGTTATAGAACAATTGTTCTTAATGATTCATGACAAACAGTTTCCATGTTTCCAGACATCAAAACACTCAAAAAGACCGCAACGATAATCTCGTGGGAATGATAGAATTCTGAGATCCCTTTGCAGGAAGCGTTGCCATTCTTGTGCAAGCTATATCGTGAAGGGAAGCATAGTGTCAAGGCTCCTTGCAAGGTGATACACGTCATACAAAGGCAAAGAAAAAGACGTTCACATTGCCATAGCCCTCTATGACACTGCAGTGGTCTAAAGTTCAATGAGCATATATGCTGATAACACGCCCAAAAAAAATCAATCAACTAAAATTTGCTCTAGGTTTTATGATTTGGGGATACAGCTCATGACATTGGTTTACACAGGCAGATTGTGCATTTTCATCAGCGCAATTAATACAGCATGTAGTGGTGTCCAAAGATGAGTGATCATTATCCATATTTCATCATTTAAATGGCTAAGGGAAGGGAAAGAAACACTTATTTTAATTTTGGAAACGAATTTAAAATCATATAGATTATTCAAGAAATGTAGGCCAGCCCCAAATTGTTTTTTATATTGAAAATAGCACGTTTACCTTAGAAAAATCGCAATTTTAATGCAAAATAATTGCATTTAAAACTCACAAAAATTGAATTTTACTAGAAAAATAAAATGTATTTTTACCTAAGAAAAATCGCACTTTTCCATTTCTAACACAAAAAAATTGCGTTTTTACCTTAAAAAACACACTTTTCATGACACCAAAATTTTACCTAAGAAAAATCGCCCTTGTAATGCAAAAAAGATTGCTTTCTAGCGAATAAAAATCACACAAACTACGGACAAGTAAAAGGCAGCTATTGGTCATTACAGAAAAGACATAAGACCACATAGTGTAAACACCTACACCAAATGCTTAATCGATTACTGCTGTTAAAAAGCCAAAGACTGCAGACACATTTGTAATTTAAGTGGCCAAATACTTTTGTCTTGCTTTTTCTCTTGGTATAATACTTTAACTTAGGAATGTGTTTGGAAATTTAATTTGTTTAACGTTAGTGAACCTGATTTCTTGGTCATGTTGTTTTGTTTTAATACTGAGACATTCCAATGTCAGTGGTTAATAAATAAAACTACTGCCAATTCAGTGGTTGATGTCATTTAAAACTCTGGAAGCTAATTAAACTATATTTTTATTCACTTTCAATTTAACATTTAGTCTAACACTAGGCAGGAGGTATACAGGTTTATATCAGGTTCATATTCCGCAACCTTTGTGTCTTTGGGTTAACGCAATGAAATTCTTGTAAAATTCGCTTCATCTTTGGCGATGCCCTTCCACCGAAGCCAAGATTACGAGCCACCTATTCAAAGATGTTCTGCGCATGACAATTTATTTACCAACTGAATGAAGAAAATAAGTTGTACTTCAGTAACACCGCATGCAGTCACATGGAAACCATAATACTCAAAACAAAGACACAGTCCTATGTTAAAAAAGGCTTTGTAGGCTGCAGGTTGGACCACCCTGTTATAAGTTATTTTTTTCAGAATATTACAAAAAAAACCTGTTCTTTCACATATTTGAGGCGATCCCATTTAAGATTGATTCAAAACTCCATTGTCAGTATAGAAATACCATGTAGAATAGTATAAATACCAATTGAATTTCAAATATGAAGAACCTTCCCCCTCTGAAAGCACACTTAAATTGGCTTTCACTTGGAGAATATCTTACCTGAGGGGATAAACATATACTCCTGATTATCTTCCTAGCTGATGCAGTATTTCAGATGCATCTAAATTCAACAATGTCATCTTCTATCGTATGAGGCACATGACACAAAGCCTCAAAGGTCCAATGCAATCGTCATGACAGAAAGCGCCACACTTCTTGCACGCTATCATGGCCTTAAGGTTGCACACACAGGTGCAAGGTGCACCAAGGACAGCACTGTCCGACAGCATGGATTGCTGACTGATGACTGGAAGCTCCGATGTGGGCAAAGAGAGAGTCTGTGACATGGAGGGAGAGGAGTTCATCTGAGGGATACTCATGGATACAAGTGGCAGCTGGGTCATCCCTTGTAGAACAGTTGCATTACCATCATGAGGGAGGAAAAAACTTCCTGGCAAATAGCTACCATTGGCTGGCACCAAGACTGTCGTTGGCTTGTTTCCTGTTGTAGCACCCAGCAAAACCCGCAGTCCACCAGGATGAACAATAAGGTCATTTCCTGCAGCTATCGTTCTGGTATTGCCATTAGGGAGCTTGCATTTCAAAGGGAACACATCAACAGGTGCATTGTCCAGCGATGCATCTGTGCTGTCTACTACTCTTTCAGCTATAGGATTATACTCAATTTTCACTTTGGCTTCAATGGATGGCAGTTCGCTGGTCAGACTGGACGAGCGCACCAGGACATTCTGAGCTTCAAAAGTAGGGAGTGTTTGTGGAGGAGCACTTGATGGGCGGGGGGGCAGCTTGGGCAGTATAGCAGTCAATGGATTATGAGAGGGCAACAACAAAAGCTGATGGCGCCTAGAATTCTGCAGAGACAAAAGGTACTGGGACATTGGCTGTTGCTGATTCATAATTGCCCCATGATTGCCACTACTGCTGCTGTTAGAAAGCACACTGTCCATACTTCCAAGGCTGCTGATGCTAGTCGAGGAGGAACAGCTTGGTGGTCGATGCGTTCCAGTGGAAATTTCAACCTATGATAATAAAGTTAAATTAACAAATGAGATTACAAATTAAATCTAAGTAGGTTTTGCCTGTAACTTATAAGTTCAAACAATTAATTTGTCATCTAGATGTGAAACTCAAATATGGAAACCTTCAGAATGACCACACTTCTTAACAGTGTGAACATTTTTGAGGATAATATCTTCAAAATTGAAACTTAAAAATTTATGAAAATGCACGCCATCATAGATGCAAATAAGAGGCAAGTAAGTATTTGTCAGTGTCAGATTAGGCTTAAAGTCATAATCACTGTATCAAATTATACTAGCTTGTATTTTCAATATAATTTCATGCTTGTCATTATACAATTCGTCTATAATGATCTTTAAAACTATTAACAGTTGTAAACACCTTTTAAAGCAACTGATGAAGCCCACATAGGCAAAGGATAAGGCAGAATAAAAAAGAATTGCTTTGGAAACAGGTGCAACAAAGTTGGCATAGTAATTTATTATCCATTGATCAAAACGGATCAACTCGACCACCATCAACTTGCCACTGGTCAATGCGAAGATGGTAACTCCAGAGGAATACTGTCAGGAAGGGTAATAAAGAGGAACTGGGAGAGGTCAAAGTGGCCAAGATCGTGCAGAAGTTCAACTCCCAGTTCTGGGACCAATTGTGAAGCTACAATGGGCGAGAAAAATCGCAGCCAGCATCTTTCGGCCTAGCTGGGGAGGAAGTGACGGTCTGACACATCTACTGTAGCAGGCCTAGATGGTGATTCTAGGCTGATGAATTTACACACCAGGACAGGAGGGGTTTGGTAAATCTGCGGAAAGACGATGGACATCGACTGAGCTCGACCAAAACTTACACTACTTAGGCTGGCGTCCATGCTCGCCATTATGTCACCGGACAGCCCAGGAACCCTCGTCTTCAGGCGGCACTTGTAGTTCTGGCTGGACAAAAGGACCTGCTGGCATATCTGGTAGGAGCGCTCCAGGTTGACTCCATCAGCATTGCATTTGTGGGCAAGGAAAGAACGTCCAGTAGATGTAGCGCATATGCGCATGGGTGGCACCACCTTATAGACAAAAACAAGAAAAAAATTGTAAGAAATTATTTTTGAAATGCAAGCTAAGATCGCAAGGTACACGTTATGCTATACATTTATCTAAGCCCCAAATCCCAAACAGTCTTATAGCATGGTAATGTCGAAAAGGCAAGAATGAGCTAACTAAAAAGTGTTTGTAAGGAGAAATTTAAATAAAATATGAGCACTGGAGAAAGTTCTAGGATAATGAGAAAATAAATAAGCTACAATTTAAAAAAGACTACAAAAATAAGAACTCCAATTCCAAATTCTTCAGAAAAGTATGGGATGATTAAAAGTAAAGGATTCCCATTAATTCATCTTCCCTTGCTATAAAGTCGAAGTTCTACGCACATAAACCTGTAACGATAGATCAAATAATGGGAATGTTTAATTTTTTTATAATCCCATTAAAGTACCATTTTTAAACACGCATTTAGACATATGTATATTATTTTAAATGCAAGAAGTTTGTAAATATAATTCTTATTTTTGTATCATTACTTAAACAGTAATGATCGCATTTTGAAAGCAGTTATGTGTGTGCATTTTCTAAATAACCTGGAAATTTATTCCTTGATCATCCCATTTTTTAAATTGATTTAAAATTTTTAAATGTACAGTGGTTTTTCATTGTAAAAGACCATTTTCTGGAAATCTTTACATTTCACATCAAATTTTTATAAACAAACATAAGAAATTGGCGATAGGTACGAATAAAAACTTTGGTTTCATGAATATTCATGAAATATATACATACTGTTAAACATGGAAATCCAAAATACCCATATAATCCTCCTTTCAAAGCAATCAAAACCATTTAAATAATCCTTACCAATCATAAATGACGTGAAATGATTTAGCCCAAAGCTTTATCATTAATGTAAGCAAATGCTACATTTTTTACGTAAGTCTGAAAAAAATTGTCATTATTTCTTACTAAAACAAGATTTTATTATCCTGTCCGGTTTTTGTGCGGTAAAACTAGTTTAATACCACAATGGTATCAACGATATTTGCAAAAGCATAATTAATTACATAGTATTTCAAAACATCGGATCTTACAAGAAATATCAAATTGGCAAAACGACACTAAAAACCAAATAAAAGCTTCAAGAAGTTTATAGTCATTTTGAGAGGACAGTGTTACATTTATAATACTATTTTATGAACTTTGATATACATTTCAGGTATCTTATTGCATACGTAAGCATTCCATTTCCTAGCTTACCAATGAGAATGCATGTCCTTACAGACCTGATTAGATGTCGGCGGTGAAGTGCTCACTTTTGGCTCAATGAAATTACTCGTTGGACTTGCAGGAATCGTCACATTTGGTTGTGGCGGCCCAGGCATCAGCTCGCAATGTGCAGGGGTGATGGGCTAAACAAACTCATTTATCAGGTTACAGTCAGTTTGCAAAATTCAAGTTTACAGGAAAGATCCCAACCTACTTGGCTTAACAGTTGTTCATTTTTGCTTGTCTGGTCATTATCGACAGGGTTATTATGTTCAACAGAGTTGGCTTCTTTGGAATTAGTAAATGAAGGAGCTTCTTCAGAGGGCAGGCACTCGTTTGGAGCACAACTATGAAAAACATCAGCAGGAATGGTATCTGAAGCGGCACAAAGTGGAGAAGTTAGTGACTGCCTGAAACCATTTATAAGTTTTACAAAGTAATTAAAATTTACAAGAAATACATTGCTAGCTACTTCGAATTAGATTTCATGAATATTGTATGTTTTTGGAAGAAAAGAAAAACAATTTCAATATTAGGTAACTATATCTAATTCGCCAATTAATAATAAGTACAATTCGCTAAAAGATTCTTTTTAGCAATCCAAAGGATTTTCTGAAAAAATCCACATTTTTGTAAGTTCCAATAACGAATTTCAATTACTTCATTACTAGCATATCAACCACTAAAATCGATGAACTGCGATTTTAGTGGTTGATATGCTAGTAATGAATTAATTGAAATTCGTTATTGGGGAAATACAACACATTTGAAACTTATTCTTTAAAACATAACTTAAAGTATAATTGCGTTTAAATGTATTAAACATTAATGGCAATTGAAATATAAAGAATCAATAATGTGCAAAAGAGGACCATTTTATAAAAACATAGGATAATTGTTGATGGTAATGTTCTATTGGAAAAATCTAGATTTTGCTAACTGATTTATTTTACACTTAATGAAATGTTTTTCATGACTTACGAGTTATGAAACACAAGAATAATATGATAGCTGAATGTAACTGTATAATTTTTTGTTGTAAATATTTATATTAAAACTTTTAAAACATTCCCAGATTTCGCTAAATGCAATTTTTTTTAAAGAATGTTTATTTACAACAAAACACTTTTACGAAAAAATAGGTTTTCTTATTAAAAAAACGAGTATGCGAATTGTTTTGTAAGTTTATAATAGCCTTTTAGCGCATCAATCACCGATAGCAGTTATCAAAACGTCAGCTCTTAATTAGGCAATAACTTAAATTATTTGCAGATATTCTTCTGAACCCATTTACACAAAATGTAATTATAATAAAAAAAAATCTTTTTTAATTTTAAAGCGTTGTTCTTGAAAAAAATTTTAAAGAGAGATAAAATAGAAAAAAATGCAAGTTAATAACAGGTTTTTTTATTGCAACGTATTTTCAACATTTTTAGATGATGTTAAAGACAACAAGTAACAACTAAAAATAGAGAAGACTTATAAAACATTTAAATTTTATAAAGTGCAGAATAGACAGATCATTTATTAGAAAGAAATCACATTAAGCGATTTTCATTACTGAAGTCTATAATGCTTATGCGTTGCTACAATTTAAAACGGAGTAAACAAACCAGTTTTTTCCAGGGTTTCAATATTGATTTCTGGTCTAGGCTTTTTGGATTCAGCTTTGGCATCATTTGAAGAAGTTACGGCCGTAGATAATCTTTTATTTGGATGGTCCAACATTCCCTACAACAAATAAAGGTGCTATTATTAAAAAGATACTTAGAAAAGTGTTTACCAAATGTATACAAAGCAATTAAAGATTTCCGATTGCTCAAGAGCGAATTGGAGACTATACAGAGGGTGTTTTGGCAAATTTGCATAGATTTTGAAACGCTTTATCTTTTGATATAGTCATGCAATTGTAATATTTTTTTGCACGTACTTTGATGTTCTTATCAAGTTCTAAAATATACAATGTCATCAAATTCGAATTCAAAATGGCGCCTCACACTAGTGTTGAACCATCATGAAAACACTTTTCAAACTAAAATATTCGCAGAATTGTATTGTTTTTGAATTGAAGAAACGCGGAATCATCATAAACCAGTCAACTGTGCATAGAATCATCAATAATGTTGGTTTAAAGCGGCAGGAATCCGAAAATTCTGCACAAAAAAACTTGTGTGCAAAGCCCAAATCTGCTCGAACTAAGCTTAACAACGAAAAAGTCAAGCAAATGGTTTGCAAATCTAACCCAATGAGTCAAAGGGCGATGACAAAAGAATGTCAGACATCTGCTTTCTCTGTCAACAACATCATTCACAATGATTTAAAAATGAAAACTGTGCAAAAGGTGTACTGCCACAAGATTCTCCCTCAACATTGTGCCAGTTGAATGATCAATGCCAGAAAAAAGTACGAACGCCACCTAGCAGGAGATAAATCAGAATTCATGGTCACTTTAGATGAAGCATACATCTATCAGAGCAACTGCAATGGCCAGAGAAAAATCTGCTATGTGACTCGCGGTGAAACAGCCCCAGAAGAATGGCTTGTCAAGTGCACAGAAGATATTGGCCAGCTGGATACATGGTTATTGGTGGTTTGCGTGGAAGGGGTTGCTTACCACTAATAAAAGTTTCCAAGAACGTCAAGTCAATGCAGACTTAAACATAAAAGTCCTCAAACCTTATTTGGAAAAAGAAGTTCCAAAACTATCTCAAAGTGCTCCATTTGGTAACGTTCCATCATGACAAGGCCTCCAGCCATACGGCAAGAAAACCACCCTGTACCTGCAGGAAGTAAAGAAATCAATCGGAATACATTTTTTGGGCAACGAGGACATTCCAGTGAAGTCACCTGACATAAGTCCAATAGACTTTTTTGGATTTAGATATCTAAAACAATACCTGTTCAACGAAACGCGACAACGTTAAGTGGGCTTTGGAAAGTCTGTAAGCAGGAATGGAACAAAATAACGCCAAAGCTCACCGAAAAAGTGTTTGCCACCTGGAAACGACGGTGCAGAAGTGTTGCAGAACATCATGGCCGCAGACAAAATCAATACACCGAAGGCGGATCAACTTTTAAAAGTTAATCAAAGTCTATGCAAATTTGCCAAAACACCCTCTGTATATGCCCATGACGATAAATAATTTTATGAATGACTTCAATGCATTGCTGAAATAATCACAATGAAAAATTGATTCTACATATGGTCAGTTATCTGTGCACGCAGTAGAACCTGTGAGGTGACTGCTTTTAGTGATTCAATGGGTAGATGCACCTTCGCTTGAGAAGCGCAACGGAAGGCCGAAGTTGACAGTAATGTCTAATAAGGCCAAAGTTGTAGGTGTTCGGCTTCCTTAAGGCCAAACCGCTTTGACACTGCAAATTGAAAATGACATGAGGCAAGCAGGCCTCGGAGAGTGATTGAAAATGACTTATACTGTGAGTCCTTTGTAAGCTTGTAGATAACTAAAAATTAAGAGAGAATTTTCCAAAGTCGTATTGGTTTTTGTGAAGTCTTTTATTTAACAGAAGTATCAACTTAACATAGGCACTTACAGGAGCAAATGCTCTGCAGCCTAAACAATCCAAGTTTGTGTTAAAAATCTTTTCCTCTCTCTGCTTTAGCTAGAGTTTGGGAGCCCATTATATACAAGTTCAAGGGATCCCATGTGGTAAATTGGACCACCAGAATTAGGGGTTGCATTTCAGGTTCATGACGTCAATGAGGGACTTCATGTTTGGTTGACCCTATTAGCATTTGTCTAACATTTCTCAGGAGGTTAAGTTAGTTCCTTCCGTGTGCTAATCCCCTTTGTCTTGGGATTAGTCCTAGAGGATATTGGACTTCCAATATCCTGATACTCCATTTGGGTACTAAAATAGTTCGGCGTCTTATTTGAGGCTTAGGCCGAACTTAGTCCTATTTGGACAATGGCAAGTCCTAGCATTTGCTAGTTTTAAATGAAGAAGTAATAGGGTGATACGCTTTATACCCTCTAATGCTTTCGAAAAACTATTTGAGGGACATGACAATTTTTAAGCGGACCTAATTGTGTTATTTTTAAACTACAAAAATACAATTCCTAGCCTAAGAGAGAAACTAACACTTGGAGAAAATACAAAATTACAAAATGGCTTACAAGAGTTTCGCGACAATTTATGACCGAAAGATGAAACTTGTTGTTTGGACTTCTGGATTGACTACAAGTAGTAGTTGTCCTGGATGACTCGTTGGAGCATTGCGTCGAGTAATGTTGGCTCTCCTAAGGTCGTCTTAAGTCGTCTTGATGGCGGTATCTGATAGGCTCCGTCCCAATGGGTGATACATGTTTCGTATTGGACATTATGGCAGCAGTAGAGGCAGCACTCTTTCCCATTGAGTGGTCTGTCAAACGCAGTTAAGATCTTCCAGGCGTTGTAGTCCATATCTCCTGGAGCAGGGTGGACATAGGTTGAGGTGATAATTTTGGACTTTAATCGCGCAATTTTGGTGTTGTAATGCTTCATCTTTGCGGAGTCTTGTTCCAAATTATGGTAAGGCTCCATAAAGTACTAGCGAAGGATGAAGGGTTTGCCACTGTTTTTGGAGATGTGGGTCCAAGGCTTCCCCATTCTATTGGTGAACTCTCTGGATGCTCAAGGGGTCACGATCTTCTGATCTTTGGAGGACATCTTCTCAGGAGATCAGCTGCCTTACGACGAGGTGGTGGTTTTCGTACATTTACTGTCTACTGGAGGTCGGCGTTTTGGTGATTTAATCACAACTGTGGATTTCATCCTTTTGAGTATTTTAAATACCGGGGCATTTGGACGCGAGGATGGTCCAGGTTGTGGAGAAGGAGACCTTTTCCTTTTCTCCATTGTTGCAGGTATCTCTTCGGCCATTGGTGAATCATCAGCTGTTGCTGAGATAGACGGTTGGAGCTGCTCAGGTTAGAACTGCTGAATTGTAGCTAGTGCGGATTGCTGAGCTGTAGCTGTTACGGACTTCTTTGTTTTCGTCGATGCTCTTAGCAGAGTTTTGCGAAGAGCCAGGGCCTTTCTTAGAGTGGGTCTAGGTGATCCAGCCAACGTTGAAGGCGTGGAAGCAAGTTCAAACATTTCTTTAGCTACTGGATGCATCCGACTTTGCGGTGGCAGTTGGCTGGTGATTTCACGAGCTTCTTGCGGCGAAATACTGCATTCAAGCACATTTTCCATGGCTCGTCGATCACTAGCAGTGATTTGCACCACCAGTTGGCGGTCTTCGAGGATGCCGATTGGGCGCTCGGCTTCGGTGGAAGTCCGAAGTCTGACAACTTCATCCACTAGTTGCTGGATGAGTTCAGTTTCCTGCAGATGTTTCTGCTGGAGTTTTACATGTTCTTCTCGGAGAACATGGTACTTCGCTTCAATGGTTTTTCAAGCGGACATCTCTGTTTAGAGACTTGAAATTCTGATCGGCTGCGACGTATGCCTCCATAAATTTGGCATATCCCACCATAGAATTTGGCGGTTGATCACCAGTGGTATACTGGGCAAGCGCGGAGAATGCTGCATCAGATGCAGAGTTCAGATCTCTGACGATCCTCACGATGTTATCAAACATTGATGGAGGATCACGGACTCTTGTCAATAAGGCGGACAGCGTGTTGGCGTTAATAGTCCAGTGGTGAAACATTGACGCGCCGCGTCAAGAATTGCCGAAGTTCGAACTTCTCCCGAAAGTTTGTGGAAGTCCGAAGTTGGCTGTTGAAGGTGCTGGTTAGCACGATTACTCTTGAACTTATCAAGTTCGGTCCCATCGACAGGCATATCGTGGGTGTCGATCATCTCACAACTACTGGTTAGTAGTCGTTCTAATTCCGAAGACTGGCCAGCCATGACACTTCATAGAACTTCGTAAACTTGAAAAATCTTGATAGTTGAAAATGCACTTGCTCGAAAGAAACGTGGAAGACGAGAGGAAGATTCGAAGTTCAAAGGAGCTTAAATAAGTTAGGAGGTCAGTGGGCGTAACGCTCAATTGAATTAGTTACATATTGGTGACGCATAGGGTCACGTCCATTTGGACTTGGAAATTCAAATTGACAGGGGTGCAGGCACCTGTTCAATGGGATGGGACCGTTATTCGAAGCATGTTAATTGCTTCCTGGTTCAAAGTTTGAACTTGGTCAACATATTCGTATAGCAGTTCCATGTCCGTTAGGACTTTGGCATTATTATGAAAGTTTGGACTGAATTTTTGACCACGAATTGATCTCAATCCTTTTCCAACAAATAGTTTGCTGCTCGGCAAACTTTGAACATTGTTGTGCGCTCTTCGTTGTCCTTGTTAGGACTTTCTTGATTGAGTTTTTTTATATATCTAAAATGCGAGATTTTCAGACATCTTTGAATGTAGTCCTGTTCATTAGGATCTAAGATGTCTTTTTGGTGGAAAAAAGCCTCAGTAAATATCCATACTGTGGTGATTAATTCCGAACCATACTCATCAATCAACAATCCTATCTTGTGGGATACATCTTGTATTATGATGTTGTTGACTTGGTCAGGTGGTGTTGAAACTCGACCTGATCTAGTACAAATAATTATGCCTTTACTTGAGTTCACAAGGTCCTTGTAGGTGCCTTGGACTTGTCTTTTGCGGGTCTACCGCGCTTTTTCATACCCTTTTGGTTTGGGGTAGGATCAGTATTGGATACTAGGCACGCAGGTTGCGTGGAAGGTAAGTCCGAACATTTGTTCGGTCTTCCTTGTTTTGCTAGATAGTCAGTATTGTAGACTGTGATAGCGTTATATGTTGAGAATAAGTCCGAACTTTTCTTCGGTCTTTCTCGTTTAGTCATACCCTTTTGGTTTTGAGTAGTCAATACTAGGTACTGCGCATGCAGATTGCATGGAGGGCAAGTCCGAACATTTGTTCATTCGTCCTCTAGACTTAGTTCGAAGTAAAGGAGTTGTATCGTCCTCATCTCTGGCTTTGGTCAAGTATCTTGCGTTGTTTGATTCCAAGGGTCTTGGATCTCAACGAATCCCACACTACATAAATAGTGGGTGAGATGATTTTGTTGATTAGGTAAATACCATCTCTTTTGGGGGTTAACTTGTGTGCTTATTGTGTGCAAAACTTTGTGCTCAACAAGTTAGCCAAACTATCATCGATCTGAAAATCAGGGGTGATAGCTCGAAGATTGTGTTTTAATCTTCGGTCATCCTGAGCTTGTTCGAGTTTATCTCGACATGCTAGGAGTTTGCTGGGAAGTATTTCCGGGAAGTCTGAGAACTTGTTCTTGCAGAATAGTGGATCATGACAGACGTCATTGAACTTCAAAACATTGTCATGAGGTGATCTGGGTGTTCGACCAAAGGTTTGGAAGAATGCACTTTCTCCAGTCACTGAGCAGGGGCTAGTTTATAGCCCATCTCACAATTGCGAGATGTCTCATCCCATGTGTTGTGGGAGTTTTTCACAGCTATGGAAAGTTTGACTTTTACGTCTCTGTTTTCTTTCCACAGGGTTGGCTTGGAGATGGTATTGTGCAATGTTCTGCAACTTAAATCCCATAGCCTTTGCTGTTTGTTTCAAGATTAGTGAATCAAACTGGGGACCATTGTCACATCGGACAAATTTTAGGGTCCCAAATCGAAGAGATTACTTCGATTAAGGTTCGAGATATTGTCTCGGCTTTTAAATCACAGATGGGAAAAAGTTTGACCCATCCAGTAGCAATGTCACATATTGAGAAGATGTACTTACTTCCAGCATTATTTCTGACTGGGTAAGGACTCATTAAGCCGATAGCTAGGTTATCAAACCTAGGAGGTATAGGGGGCGAAGAAACTGGAGTCTTATCTGCAGTGTTCTTGGACTTATACCTTTGACACTCCGGCAATCATAGGCTGCTTACTGACCAGAACACGGTCATTCAATACAACAGGATCTAATCGTCCTGAGGTAGGAGTTAGCAAGTCTGCTAAATAGTTGAGGTCTCCAGGGATGTATTGAACATCAAAGTTGTTCTTTGCAACGTTCCTCGGCAGTCATAGGCTGCTGCTTGACCAGAACATGGTCATTCACTACTACAGGATCTGATTGTCCTGAGGTAGGAGTTAGCAATTCTGCTAAATGGTTGAGGTCTCCAGGGATGTATTGAACATCAAGGAGTGGCTTTTTGTAATGTTCCTCTGAAGTCATAACTTGCCTATTGACCAGAACATGGTCATTCGCTACTACAGGATCTGATTGTCCTGAGGTAGGAGTTAGCAATTCTGCTAAATGGTTGAGGTCTCCAGGGATGTATTGAACATCGAGGAGTGGCTTTTTGTAATGTTCCTCTGAAGTCATAACTTGCCTATTGACCATAATATGGTAATTTAGTACTACATGATCTGATTGTCCTGAGGTAGGAGTTTGCAATTCTCCTAATTGGTTGAGGCTTCCAGGGATGTTTTTCCCATACATAAGGTCTTTCTCGACCCTTCTCGAATAATATCTCGATCTTTAGATGTTTATATCTAGAAAAAATTCAATGTTATTGAAATCAAAATATTCATACGATCAATATTATTGATTTCATACCTCTAATTAATATGATAGACTAGTAATAAAAGGAACAGCCTTTACACTTTTTTGTTTAATTCATGCATTTTCTTATTAACATTTACTACTTTTAACGTGTTTATATATTTTACAATATTTTTCCATGCATGCAATACATAATTTGCATTTCTTGAAATTTAATCGAAGTATTGTTAGTTCCCGTAATTTTCATTGGCTACTAACTAGTAAATGTTATTTTGGTAATGAATGAATTTTGGTAGCATGAGTGTGATATGCAACACCACAATTTGTCGCGGCACAGTAAAATGTCTACATTTGTTGCGGCACAATAAAATATACCTACATTCGTCGCGGCACACTAAAATGTCTACATTCGTCAAGGCATACTAAAATATGCCTACATTTTTCGTGGCACAGCCAAAATATGCCTATATTTGTTGTGGCACACAAACATGCCTACATTTGTCACAGCACACTAAAATATGCCTACATTTGTTGCGGCACACTAAAATATGCCAGTATTTGAGGCGGCAAACTAAAACCTGCCTACATTTTTTGCGATACACTAAAATATGCCAAAATTGATTGTGGCACACACAAAAATATCCACAATATTCATTTCCAAAATATTTATTTTTACAATATTTTTGTCATATATTGTAATTATATTTTGTAACATATATAATTAATATATTACACATATTTTAGTATATATTTTACATATTATCCACATTATTTTCCATATGGGTTATTCTGTTAATTAACGAATTATTACACAAAATCGCCCAGTGCACTTTATTAAAATATTACAGAAATCACAAATAGTGTTAGGGTGCAGATTTTATATTAATTAGGTATCTAATGAATGAAATGATACCTTTATTTAAAGTTTAAGTAAGGAGCATATGTATCTAGAGCGACCTTCCCATGCAAGTAGAAAGTTGCGTAAGTTTGAATTTCTTTTTTAATAGAAAATGTGCTAAAAGCGTACACAAATTCATCATTTATGAAAACGAATAAAAGACTTTGTGTATTATGAATTGATAAATGCCAATTTATGTTAATCTAATGAGATAAACAAGTTAGATTCATAAAAATGTAGCACATTTTAAATGTAACTATAATTTTATTTTGAAAATATATACAATACGTTTATCCTGCATCATTTTGTTTATAGCTGCAAAATGAAAACGGATAAAATTAATTGTTGCTATAGCTTGATGCTGTGGAACATCAAATGGAACTTCAGAACTGAATAATTTAGGAAGGATGGTCTGGATACCCAAACCACACATGGCCTAGACTCTTACACATTAGGCATAATTTAGGAGCTTATTTATCAGGACTAATTTAGGCTCCTATATATTAGGCATAAATTAGGCTTAAATAATCCAACTACTGTCAGCCCTCATTAAAAGGTCACCCGGTTTTAAGGTCTCCCCGAATACATGGTCACTTTTTAAATGTCTCGGCTGATTTAATAGGCATTCTGTGTTATGCTTTATCAATTGTGGTCAGGCCCTCAACAACATTACTGCATATATGGTTACTTTGATTTCCTGGAAAACCTGATAAGGTCGGCAATTTGGAACTCAAACCACTATCTGAGCCACTGTCTGAGCTAGCCCAACGTCTACGGCACCGTGGCTATAAAATTCTAGATGAAATTGAGTATGCCAAGATAGATAATGATGTTGCTATAAGTATGGAAGCCTCTATCCCTGAAATTGTATCTCATGTGTTAAAATGCGGTTGGAATTGAAGATGAAAATGAAGTTGAATCTGTGACTCAAGCAGAAACCCTTACAGCACTGAATCGTTTATTAATGTTTCTTAGGAACTCCGAAGCAGCTGAAGAACATTTTAATACTGTTCGAATCTTAGAAAAAGCAGTGCTAGAAGTTAAGGGAAGAGAACGACAAACCTGCATAACAGATTTCTTTAAATCATAATGTATGTGCATGAACTCTTTCTTCTATAATTGATTTTTTTCTAATCATTTATATATGGTCACTCTGCTTATTAGGTCAATTTTGTCAAGTTCACAGCGGTGACCATATAATGAGGGCTGACTGTACATGTTTCTGGCAGTGTTAAAAACCTTGTTGCTGACTCCCAATCTCCATGATGCAATATCACCAAATCATGACTAGCCCCTCCTCCACCCCATGTTTGGTGTTCTACTAAAGGAGAGGTGTTAGAGGTTTAGAACAGGACAGTATACTGCTAAAGGAGGCGTAAGGGGGAGGGACTGAAATACACATTTACCAAAGCAGGAGAAGGGGGGGGGGTACTTTTCATTTTGCAATTTCCCCACCCCAGAAAATAGTGATGTAATTTTGCACCTTCACAAACTGAAAAACAGGCCAGTAGCATAGCATAAAACTACAACTGTAACCCTTAATGTAAAGTAAAGAAGTATGCAGAGTGGCACACTAACGTACATTGGTCTACTTTTAGACCCTCCGTTCAAAAAGAGTAATCCAATCCAATACCGAAAGGTTACCAAAATAAAACGTTGATAGGTTTCCACTGTAGACCTTATGGTGACCAAAATGAAACGTTGATAGGTTTCCACTTTATACCTTATGGTCACCAAAATAAGAGGTATAATTTGCACCTGATCAGACTTTAAAGATACCTGTGTACACGAAGTTAACCTCGGAAAGGTTTGTTGAAAGCTTTTAAAGGAAGTGAACTTGTAGTAAGTAATATGCGAAATGACTTCGCTTTATTTCAGTACTACACTATGTCAGCAAGACAGGACAAGAATTTCCTAATAATTATAACATATTCTTCTTGTTCTGATTTTAGATGGTTTGGGCAGCTCCTTATACAGTAGATTTAACCTGTCTAAAAGCATACTCTTGGGACTGGTGAAAGATATGCTTTTAGACAGGTTCATTTATATAAACTGCCTTACAAAAAAATCGATGTATCTTTAAAATTTCATATAAGTTTCAAAGTAGGTATTTTTTTAATTATAATAAAGGTATTTTTATAAAAGTACCTTTATTAAGGTCAAACTTATATCAGGAAATTTGTATGGGTATACTTGGTACAAGCATATTCCATCTTTCAGAAAAGCAACATTATATAGACTGTAAAACAGTCTTATTTTCAGACTAATTTTGTATTTGAAAAATAATTTAGTATCTTACTTTCTGACATTTCAGAAAAGTAAGAACTATCACTATCATTGTCTTTATTTCATTTTTAACAACTTTTAAGACACGAAATGGCCAACAATCAGTCAGTTTAGTCATTTAAAACGTGCTTTTTTGGAAATACATTCTCAACTGAATATGATATCGATTAATACAATTATTATACATTTTTATCATATGTGCTTTATATGTACGAGTTTGTGTGGTTTAGTACAAGCCAAACAAGCAGAACGAGCCAAGCACGTTAATCTCAATTCGATTTATTATGCATGGTTTGTCTCGGAGTCCAAACGGAACCCGCTTTTGGGGGCTAAACTCTCGGTAGAAATGAAATTTACCGTGAAAATTAGTTTATTAACTGTTTATATATACCGTATTTTACGGACTATAAGACACTTTCCTTTTCAAAAAATGGCCTTCAAAATTCAGGTGCGTCTTATACTACTTGTTTTTTTAAAAAAAATTGCTTAAAAATTAAGTTGCGTCTAATAGTCGGTAGCGTCTTATAGCCCATAAAATATGGTATATACCACACGAATCGATGTTTTTAACAGTAGTTATAAAACAAATTTGACAAGTGTTGTTGTTGCGAATGATCATTTGTCTTGATCGTTCGTTGTCCTTATCGTTTTTGCGCGATCCACCCGATCGTCCACATTCACAAAACAACACACTAAACATTTATATCACATAATATTTCATAAATATGGGCATTTATAACTTTAAAGGTAATGAAGTCCCAGTTTTCGCTAACCATTACTCCTTTTCCTAATGCTTCACTTTAAGTAGTATGGTTGGTTGAGTGGGTAAAAGCGTTACGCTGGTATCTGAAAGTTTCCAGGTTCGCTTCACTCTGTGAACCATTTTTTTTATATATACTGTGAGCACCAAAAGTCTTCATACAAACCATATTTTCAGATGTTTATAGTTATAAAATAAAAACTACATTATGAAACTTAAAAATTCTTTTACCATTTCT
>JAQGAE010002043.1:0-19555 GCA_034696685.1 Julus scandinavius | reverse complement strand
TTAACTCGTGGTTTTATATAACCTCAGGTTAGCTAACCTTTTATTTAACCTTTGTTGGTGCAACCGGCCCTTAGTGTTATTATGACAAGTATGTTTACAATATTTCACAGGTTCATTGTGAATAATTGTAGGCATGGCTTATCTTTTATTAATTAAAATAACGATTATTAAAATAAAATGCCAGTGTGAATAGCTCTATTTAAGTATCTTTTTACTTAGGATTGTGACCATTATTTGATTTCGTTAAATGATGGGCAATCACTAAGAACACGTGTGCATTGCAGAAAGGCCAACAGTTGGATGCAGCAGAATTACAATATAAAATAAAACTTGGAAAACTTGAAAAGCAACTGATAACATTTTATCCAAACTTAAGTAGTCATTGAAATTCCACCTTGGGTTTCATAAGGGGTTCAAATCTAACATAATTGGCGGGTTAGGGTCTTCCTTGTGTTTCGTTAACTCATAAATTAGCAATCATTTTTCTAAACGTGTTTCTGATTTGGGTAGCACTAAAATATACTGTTGAGGACTGACAAAGATTCAATGAGGAAAAATTAAAAATTCTGTTTATTTTAAACCAAGGTGACATTTTAGAACTAAAACCTCAAAACAAAGACGGTAACATTAATGATTATTGGGGAAAATATTATATTACTTATATAAAGCATGGGCACATGGGGTACGATACTCCTCACTGAACAAATCAGTTTTTCTTGAAAGGGCAACCAAGTAAAGAAATGAAATCTTTAACAACGTACATTTGTTGATTGAAATAACCATTAACGAAATCAGCAATCTTTCGTAATAGAAAATTAACATTAAATAAATTGACGTTTATTTTTCCATCTACAAACGATTTAACTGCAGCGATATGCACATTTTTTTAAATTTAAATTTATTAAAATAGTAACAAATCCAAGCTAATAAAATAATGGGTTTTTAAAAAACCACAATATACAGCAAATACGTACATGTTCTTGCCATACTTACGTGATCCTGTTAGTGGCATTCCCATTCCCACTTCTGGTGGTGGCATATTCTGGATTAGCCACATGGGGGTTACATACGAGGCCTTAGCATCCAATTTTCAACTTGGCTGTGGTTAATACACTGAATTGGCCAACGCCGGCGGTCGAGTGGGCTACGTGCACACGTGTTAAAATTCCAACAGTACATGAAGATCAGAACATGTACATTTTATTTACCATATTTTATGGACTATAAGACGCACCTTAATTTTGATGCAATTTTTTTTTAAAAAAATCAAGTAGTATAAGATGCGAGTATAAGACGCACCTCAATTTTGGAGGCAATTTTTTAAAGAAAAAAGTGCGTCTTAAACCAGCAATTAATTGATAAAATTTTAAAAAATTGTGCACCTATTAAATGTCTTTAATAGCTGTACAATTTTGATATTTACATATATTTAAAAAATGGCGGCTGAAACAAACCCGGAGGGCAAACTTTTTTGCATATGTTTGTAAAAACATGTTTATACGTACATGTACATCTTGGTGGAGACCCGGCTGTATAATCCGTAAAATACGGTAATTGCGCCATAAATTGCCGCTTCTAGAACATTTATTCTCAATTGCATTTTTTATTATTTATAAAAGTACACATGATGACAATTTATCAGAACACACAAGTACAACTAGAAATGGGCCATCTTTAAGACAATACATTATGTGTACATTATATTGCATTGCTGGACATAAACTTTCCATCATTTAGCTGACAAAATGCATATTTTGCATTGATTTTTACCAGTATTCTACATCTAAAAGAAACGTGCTAAATATCAATTAAATTACATTAAAGATGCGACTCATTGGAATGCTCAGAGTTAAAGTTAAGCATTTCGTCCTCCTCGAAGAAGTCCTCCTCGAAGAAATCCTCTTCGTAAAATTTAATATCTTTTTCGAGTTCGTCCCAATTCATCTCATCTTGGTCAAGCTCCTCCAAATCGGCGCCGCTTCTCAAGTCTACGAATTCCTGGTTTTTCAACATTAATTTCTCCCGCTTTTTTTTCTCCATAAATTGCCTGACACTCATGTTGAAAGTGCTTACATGGGTGGGAGTAGTGGTCGAACTTGAACTGCCAGTTTGGGAAATGTCCGGGATTGGTACTAGGCCTGGAGATTTGCGGTGTTCTGCTTTAGAATTATGAATGCTCTGCACCACACTCTGCATTATGGCAACATGGTTAAGACCCAGTAAGTCCATTCTCATTTCAGAGTTGCTATCAGAAGGCTCACAGACACACGTAGGGACCTTGCTCAATAATTGTTCCTTTGATATGTGATCTTCAGCAGTGTCTAAATCACTTGACTCAATCGATGGCACCTAATAAAAGCAAAATATGCTAATTACTGTCATGTTAAGTCAAGCAAATCATGAAAATGTGTTTTATGCATTTACTACTCTGCACGCCCGATGTTTGAAAAGGTCAGGAAATAAACTAAGGCCGACTTACGTTCAAGTCTGGAAAAGATGGAGGAGACTGACTCAACAACAGTTCAGATTTTTGGTAGTGTGTGTGATCGTGTGGCACGAAATCTGGTCCAAAATCTGCTCTAGCCATCAAATGCTCTATTTGGTTAATATTTGTCTGAATCTTGTCCTTAACAAAGCGCACGCAAGGAACGTTTCCGAGCACATGAGTCCTGCACAAGGTATCTCTGTCGAAGAAAAATGTAAATTGGCTACTGGTCACTGTAACCTCAAGTGAAATGATCTTCGGAAACACAGACATTTACTAAAATTGCTAGGATTAATTATACCCAGATTTCGAGAAATTCCGAGATACAAATACAGGCATATCACACACTTCGGCACAACTTTTTTGTAGCTTAAAAAGCAAAATGAATTACCTAATGGGTCCAGCAATATTATTAAGCAGTACTTCCGTTTTATCGCTATCTACACTCTTGCCACAAGACCAGAATACGTTCACGTAGGAAAAATCATTCGTTACTTTAACCTGGAAATTATAATAAACTTGAATGGTGGTTTCTTCCCATTATTAAACGAAAATAGGTGCAAGGACTCACTCTTGATATTTCAATGCCAAGCCCAAAGAGCTCTTCAGTAAAATCTCCATTGGCCATCACATCAGTAATTGCTTTCATTAAAACCGTATTCAAAACATTGACTCGGCGAGGGTTCTTGGTCTGTTTTGGTTTCAGAAAGGAATCAGTTCCAATCGTCGGTTTTTCCACCTATAGTATTATATATGGAAGTCTTGATTCGTGAATTGTATTTATATACGTGTTTTATTGTTTCAACAAGTTCAGTCAAGACATTTACCCATTTTGGTGCAGCGTCGTACAACCGCTTTCTGAAAAGGTTGCAAAATACCAAAAGTTAAGACTATATAGTACTAATCTGATCAGAAAATATGCAATAAGGAAGTCCTGCAACATCAATTGCAGAGCATCCATGACATCAGTAAACTTACCTCGAACCCACCATAAGTTTTTTCAGCATATGTCCTTCCCTTTGTTTAGTACTTTTTAATATATAGTCCACCGAAGAGGTCCCAAAACTTTCAAATCGGATTTTAAACAGTCCCAGGCCTAGCATTTGTTTCGGGCATAGCGAGCCGGTCCCGAGCATTCGTCTGCATGTATACATCGTTCGGGTCGTTTAACACAGCACTGACAAATTCAAATATAAAATCTTAAATATTCGCAAATTATGTTATGATATTACAAATTGGCAATTTTAACCAAATTCAGCATTTTCTCCGCCACCAACATGTGAGCGGCCATATTGAAATTTGGAAATGGTGCCAATCTACACATCCAAGAAATCCGGTTTTGATTTTTCAAACGCTAGTTCGATATTTTAAAAGTCAATTTTCATGAATTATGACTTTCCAGATATAATTATTGGTTTAGATTAAGTATTTGACATTTTATTTGAGTTATAATAATTTTGTCTTATTTTGTTACCGCAAAAGTATCGACCTGGGAATATCGCAGCTGTGCCGTTTGCACATACTGGAAAATATCAAGTGGCGGCAAATTCAAATTTGACATGCCGAACTAATTTTGTTTATATACAAGCAGTTAACACAACAAATATTGGAATTAATTATAATAAAATGGTATCAGTATATCAGTTTTTGCTCCACACACTTCACGCAAATGAGCTATAAAGATAAAATGATTTGTCAGAAATAGGTTGAGCGAATCTGGTTTTTGGCGCGCGCTAATTATACTTATAATTCTAGCTTTAAAATATTGGTCAAGTAAAATCCTGTTTTTGATTAATTTCTAGGCTTAATATTAGACTAGAAATATGCAGAAAGTGGTGTTAAGTGAAATTTCTATAATTATAAAATATTAATATTGGTCAAATTGGGGAATATTCATCGATTAAGTAAAGAATTCTGACGAAATTAATATTTAATGTACATTAATCATATGCAGACCACTTTCATACTTAAGGTATGACGCCATCGTTCAAGCGTCACTTCAATGTCACAAAAGATTTCAATAGATTCTGCATGACCCTGCTCTCTCACGACCCTGTCATGTCCGCTGCCACGCCAGCTGAATTTTAGGATTATTGACATTATTCAACATAAATTATGTTATAGTAGGATTTGCACGTGTCAGCAATGCCAGTTTGATGTATGTAAGTACACATTTTTTGGTTTATTTGTCCACAGAATGTCATCCAATGCGTCAGCACTGCCACTGACTACCCTTCACAACTGTACAGATATCCAACCGTATACACCAGACTGAGTTATTATATATCGTGGATCGAATCATAAATCAAATCAACACCTTCCTTAAATTGTGTTTGTGGAACTCTAAAATCCGTTAGTTGCAGCTACAACGCAACTAGCAACTTGGTATGAATTCCATATTTCAATTGATTCTAAAATAATCTAAAGTTCTGTATAATATTAAATATTGCAATATTTTTAATGCAGAACTTCAGTGTATATTACAATAAGATGAAATAAAACGTCATTATTGCAAATGAGGTTGGGTTTTTTTTGAAAATGTGACAGTGTGCACTATTATTCCAAGTGATATCTGAATAAAAACAATGAAACAATTAAGAGATGCCAAATGTGACGAATCCATGAAACAAAGGTTCCAATTTATAGAGCGGAGCATTTCTGTCACACTCGCGGAATGTTGGTAATTGCCAAACAGAAGCACAATATTCCAACATATATATAGGTCGAATAAGAGCTGGGTGGCCAGTTTTCGTTACAATTCCGCACATTCTCGAAATACTCGTTGAATGAATCTAAGGCGTTGGTTCGCTGCACCAACAATTTTTGTGATTTTTTTAGAATGGATGAATACATGAATAAAGTCACCTTATTGCTCAAGTTAGCCGATCCACTAAGAGCAGGAGGAAAAAGGTACAAAACACCCGAGAAACGTTGTAAAACTGTGGTTCTAGGATAACCACATTAATGTAATACATGTAGATTTGCTTATTCAAATACAAAATCTGATGTTGCAAAGGTTGCCACGTAGGAAATGTTCAAAATCAAATATTAGTACACTAAAATATATAAAAACACGAAGTCTAGGTGATTCTAAGCCAGGCATATATAATGATAAAATGTGTAAAATACTTCTGAGTTATGAAAAATGCTTTGTCAAAAATAGTATCAGTAATAAATTAAACAAATGATAAAACTGAATTAAACTCAAGGTGGATCTTTCTAAATTTTAGTTCATGCATTACTAATCTACAATTTGTAGTTAATTTTAATAAAATAGATTTTTTAGGAAATATTAAATGTACATGTAATCAACATGTAATCACGTGTTTGTAAGTAACGCAACGCTAAAAGAGTAATTTACGAATAACATTTTCGGGTATATTGTTTAATATTTTTCTAAGTTAGTACATATGTAAGCACAAAAAACATTAGTATTTGTAACAAGTCAACAAGCCGAATTGATTACATTGATTACATATTTATTTTTGTATTTATTTCGATTCCAAAATTAGAATTTCAAGTTTCATATAAAGGTTTTCTGATTGTATGTAAAGTTTTCATAATAAAGGGGCCATAATCGCCTAATGTGACAACCCTAGTGGTATTGATTTTAAATAAATTTTCAATGTTATTTATAGTCTTATAAATAGATGATAAATTACTGTCATATTATGTATTTGGTGGTGATAAAAACCGGTAAAATCATATCTCTAGTTTAATACCAAATGGTTAAGCCAGAGCCACTAGATTTGTAGATTAGCTGAAACTAGACGCTTAATTAGCGGTCGAGGCAGGATGGTTGAACTATAGGTCTTTTTTTAATTACTTCATTTACCAGAAATTTCAAAATTGATGGACTGGTCTTCTTTTTCTTTCAATTCTGCAATAAACTGGGTAAATGGACACCTTCCTCCAGATGGCTTTTTTTCTTTGCTGACTGTAGGGCACCTCATTGAGCTGAATTGAAAATCGCATTGTGATGAAGTTTACCTAAGTGGTGTTTGGCAAGAATATTTGTATCAGCAATTTTTCCATCAAGCTAGCAGATTCTGAATTACTTACAAGCGTTTTCAATGTCATTTCTATAACGTCCTCCTCACGTAATGGCATGTATAAATCTGCACCTTTAGTTGCATCAGCATTCTAAAGTCAATGTCAAAAATCGATGACAAAAATAACAGGTGAAAATAGCCATGAAAAATGACAAAGAACTAGACGAAGAGTTGACAAATATCTAACCACTTGTAGTTTATAATTGATGTTCTCAAACATTTGTTAAAATATTTGAGCATTTCAGCAATTTCAATTTGAGAAGAACAACCTAAGCTGGATTATGATTTGTTGGTTGTGTTGTAACCTTTGCGCCTTTGGTGAAGGTGTTTATGCAGAGATCACCAGTCTTTGACACAACAATTTGTGACACAGCACATGTCACATTTTTTTTTTAAAAAAATGCTAAGCAATCGCTTTTTAAAATTTCAAACCTATATAAGAAGACTCAGAAATGTAATGGCATAATAAACATCGAACCAAATAAACTCACAATGAAAGTTTTACTCCTAGTAACTCTGTTAGCTGCTATAGCTTCTGTTTTTGCAGCAGTACCTAGTCTTCACTCAAAGGTAATATGTTAAAAACTGTTATTTTCTGCGAATTTTTATTCAAAAACTTTATTATTCCAACATTTTTTAAGTATTATTTCTTCAACATATTTTAGTGTTCTTGCACTATTATTAATGTATTATTCCTAGTATAAGTCTGTTTAAAAATTGAGCAATTATTCATCCCCCTAATACTGGTTCAGATATTAAATAATTATTTTACCTTAACTATAAATAAGATCAATTAATTAACTATCACATCTTTCAGAAAACTGTAACGACCAGATCAAAGTAGAAATGATAGATATATGTTTCACAAAAATGTATCATACATGTTTTTTAAAGAATAATCGCAATCAATGCAGAAGGAAAGTTTTATGCTAAATTCTCGTAAATGTAACAAGTGCACACAAATTGATCTAAGTTTTATGGAACTATATCATATATGTTTTTTTGCTTGTTTTAAGTTTCATCCTCAGAAGCAGCATGGTCAGCCAAAAGCTGCAGCAGACAGTAAGTAGCTTCATATAATAAAAATACGATTCAAGACTAATCCTCATTAACTAAAAGCCATGCTACATGTCATATTTTTAGGAAACATTTAAAAAGTTCTGAATGTTCGTTCAAAATTTTCAAACCATACCTGTACAAAAATAAGAAAAATGTTTGCCTTAATGTTCTAAGTGTTTGTAAATCTAACCGATAATAATATTTTGAACAAATGTAAAACAGTAAATGTCATTTCATCTTTCCAGAATCAGAAGTGGTTAGCCTAGATAGAAGAATAATTGGTGGAACTGAAGTTGGTGAAGGTGAAGCTGGATATCATGTAGGGAAACAAATGAAATAAAATACAATATTTTCAACAAATAAAAAATGTATCTTGAATGCTAATGCGTTTACTCTTGGACAAATATTTTACTAGGTCACTCTTCATCAAACAGATGCTAAATTTGCATGTGTATTATTTTCCTTTTTCACGGATGAATCATATGGCGAGTGCCTTATGTCTAGCATGATTTGTGGTGGTTTTGTGATCACTCCAAATTGGATGGTCTCCGCTGGTCACTGCACTACAGACAAAATCGAAGAGTAGGTTCAACACAATATATATTGTATAATGAAATTTTCGAAAAACTTTTAAAATGACATTTCTCGAATTTTCAGTCTTCTAAATATCGATGGAAGTTACGTGCCTTATAGCCTCACCGCGCATTTGGTAGATATGAAATTTTCAGACTCAACATACTCCTCCGAGAACACAATACCAATTTCAGAAATAATAACCCACGAATCGTACGATCAAGTCACACATCAGAATGACATTGCACTGCTCAAATTTAAATATGCAATCCCGATAACGAATTCCATTTCCCTGGCCTGCCTTGCTCAAAATAATCCAAACCTGGATGGTGTAAAGCTTATTGCCTATGGGCATGGGACTACTTCTGTAGGTAAGTAAATACTAACTGGTATTTTCTCTGTTGGCACAGCAGTGAGCATGATATTATTTCTGGGATATAAGGAGTTATTGTGAAATATCCACAATGTTGTTCAAGTGTGGTTTAATATATTACCAATACTTTTTGAGTGTGCAATATCTAATAAATTAGTAAAATATACACACGTAAAACTAAGTTTCGACAAGTTTAGCATATCATAATAAACTTGATATCAACCCCTAGTTTAATCTCAGTATTTCTGCAGTTCAAGATACATTTAAGCTACATTCTTTTAATTATCAATTCTTGACACTCAATTTGACACTCAGATGTTAACATGCCCATTTGTGTTCTACATGTTGCTCGATGCTGAAAATCAAAAACGTTGAAGTGGACAGTAGTGGGTTTTGTGGAAGCTTGTACACACAATAGAATATTTACTGAAGTTGGGACCTCCTAACAGAATATTATGTTCTCCGTTTATCATTTAGGTGGCAACATCTCCGATTCGTTATTGAAAACCGATGTGCCGGTGGTGAATAAAATTGAATGCCAACAAAATTATGCAGATATCATCACAGACGATATGATCTGCGCCGGATATATGAAAGAAGGGGGTAAAGACACCTGCAATGTAAGTTATGACATCACTGTTAAAAGGTTTTAGCATATATGGGAATATTTTAATTTCTGTTACGAGTTAACTGTTTATTTATTCGCAGGGGGACTCAGGAGGACCATTGACTCATATAAATTCTGATGGTGAATGCACAATAGTCGGTATTACGTCATTTGGTAACAGCTGTGCATTACCGGACTACCCTGGCGTTTATACCCTAATGAATTCTTATATATCTTGGATTACAAAAAAGATAGGTCAAACTTTTTGTCAAAGATACATTAACGTTTAGGTAGGGAAGACAGCAAAATGTTCCAAAATGATATAATGCACCATTAACGTTTGATTCTTGCACATCACAACTTCAACTAGTTGTAACAATGAGAAAAAAAATCCTCATTGATTAACAGTAACATCACTTGTTAAATATTAATATTATAATGTTGTATATGACAAGTTAAGTTTACGAATAAAGCTATAAATAACAATAGGTTTTCTGTGTAATATTTTGCGAATATATTTGTGGAAATTTACATCTGTGTCTGTATTTTTTTTAATTTAAAATATATATTACATCTGTATGAACTTTAACAAACTTGCATGCGTGGAATGTATTTATGTTTCTATGATTTTAAACTAAAAGTTCCTAATTTGAGCAGTAGGATTCTCAAAAAGTGTCGACTAGATTATTTGTGACACTATTTGGTAATTCAAGGCTTATAATGTTCTTTAATTAACAGGAAATTATAATTCTTAGAAGGAAGTTAATGAAAACAAAACAGTGTACTGGTTCCTAAATTTGAACATCCTGTTTGCTTGGGCACAGCTAGTTTGTTTCATTATATAGATTTCGATATTCAGATAACATTTCTTAACTTTAGAAATGAAATATGATGGTAATTTTTAATCAAAAGAGTTTTTATCGATTTTAACACTGAAACGTAGACCACGGGATTACCTGGATACAACATCAACAAGGAATTCCACATAGGTATAATGTTCATCTTGCAAACGCTGTTAGTTTGCCACAAAATGACAAAATTTCTTGAAAAAGTAATTTTTTTAAAAATATTTTTCAGGCATGGCATCCAATAATGCATATGATTGCCGTTCGCTTGCATGTGGGGCCTTTGAAAGTTGTTGTGAATATGCATTTTCGCATATGAAATACTGCTGCGAAAATACTGATCCAGCTGCGTTTATTGAACATTTCAAGTAAGTTATCATATCACACAAGATGGTCACAATTACATCTTGCGATTGGACTGTATTTGTCAGCAATTTCAAACTTCTGAAACTTCCAAAGTTTTGTAAAATCAAGCAAGATTTAAAACTATTTAATTTAGACCAAAGCATCGATAGAAATTTATATAGAAGTCAAGTACAATTTATTTTTTTAAATATGACACAAATGATCGGAATTCATCATAGGCGCTTGACTATTACGCAGTTATATTGACATCAATTTTTGTATTATTGTGTAGCACAATACGAGCCGCAGTATGGATTGCTATTATCATTATAGCCATAGTGGTTATTACGCTTGTCATCTGCTATAAATGCGAAGGTTGTATGCTGAACAAACGTCGTCATAAATCAGGTGCGATCATACGCCATAATCGTGCACCCAGTTACTACGATGAATATTCCAGAAACGGTCATGTATAAGAATGTTTTCATATAAAAATGTCTTGTAATTGTTTTACTGAAAGTTGTATGTGACCATAACAACCTATTCGAATTTGTAATGCATATTTGAACAAAATAAAATGAGGTGGTTTTACTTTGTTTTGTTATTTTTGAACTGCTAAATTTAGTGAATTGGAGATCTTAACTCCCATTAAGACATGAGAAAACAAGTTTTATTAGGTTGTTTGGGTGTGTTTAGAGGCCCAAAGACATCCAAAACCAGAAAGAGCCTAGATAATAATTTAAGGAGGCCCCATATGGTTCACACTGATGGCAAGTTTTATTTATGAACAGAATTGGGTATCTATACATAGCAACTTTGGTACTCATAGCCTGTACACATTTTGGGTCTATATTACTATCCAAATGGCATTTTTGGCTTAATTTTGACCTAGAAAAGCTATTCTATGAAGGAAACGGATGGAATTTATAAGCTAAGGTTTTTCATTTTAGCTTCCGTTCTATTTTGATATTTGTTGGTTGAAAAAAATCTAGTTTAGCTTAAAAGTCTAATGACCTTGAACTACAGACTATGTTTACCATGTCTCTGTCGTTTCAATCGATACATAGTCAAAACAGCTAGCGCGTGAATTGCGCAAGTTTTTAAATAATTAAACTAGTAGCTTAATTGTTAAAGTGCCATTTAAGTGACGTTGTTTAAGGACAGCCTTTGTGCAACATGTTATCTAAAGCGCCATATTACTCTGTCACCTTTGTACTCAACCAAGCAAGACCTTTTCAAGAGTTCAGATTAAATGCATTTTTTCAATATCTTATCCATTTTGTCTCAAGCCTCCATGACGACGTGTATTCTGTAATTCACTGTAAGTTTTATCTTACGTGTTCACTTGTACATTTCTGCAAAACTATAGATTTTTTTGAACTTTAAAATACACATTAAGTTTATAGATTGCAGGCTATATATATTTGAAAAATGATGTCTGAATCCCAAAAACATCTTGACCATGTTGTTCAATTCACAAAGCATTACAAGGGCAGTTTTGAGAAAATTTGTTTTTCGAAGCAAGTGTATAAACCAAATGTTGCAATTACCAGACAAAATTAAAACCCCTTTTTAAAGTACCTGTAGTATTACATTCTCTGTAATTCTCTGTTTTTTTTTTAAACACGTCCATTGAGATTTGACGGTGTGACCATGCTAGAATTCCAGGATCGAGTCTGATGATAAAAAAAAACACAATGCACCAAAGACTTAGGATTTAACAAGTTTAATAGTACTTTCAATGATATAGTCAATAAATTCTCTATTTGCCACGGATACTGGGTAAAAGATAGGCACCCAGCAATTGCGCACGGTACAATTAACATCAATTCAATTATTTACGCTTTGAGTTAATGGCATAACACAGAAACGAAAATAATAATCTGCACATTTCCTTTCTAATGTTCGTGATACAGTGCCTCAGAGTTACACGATGGTTGATCAGAATTTACAGTACGATCCAATGAATTAAACATAAAAAACAATATGTATATACATATGGTTAAAAATCAGATGAAGCCAATCAGAGAGAGGTTTTTTTCACCATATTTTGAGCTCCATCTAGTGGCACGTGTGGAAACTTGTAGACAAATTATCAAAAATCTACCATGTTTCCAGAAATTGTAGAAAGTTTTAAAAAAAGAAACAAAAATAGAATTGATGAGATGGCTTTCATACTTAGTTTTACTGAAGTGCAATATCAGCCTTAGTACCTGTGATGTGAATATGTGTTTCAAGCGTATTTTAGAATATTTCGGCTCACAACATGTTCTTGATTTTTTAGCACGAATGCATGCATGCCAAGCACCAGAATTTTTGTAACATAAGCATATTTCATCAAACAGCTCTTTATAAGGATTTTTGGCACGTTACATTTCATCAACAGCTAAAATACCCATGTTCCATTTGTGTCACTAGGTGGCATATCTACTAAACCCTGCTACAAAATATAAGTGCCGCAAGTACGCACACTATTTGAAACTCAGAATTCAAAGACAATGTGAGCAATAAAACAGCTAGCACTTGGATATTCTTTCAAACTCCTCTTACCATTCTTTTCATGTGCAGCCACCATGACATCAATGGAAATCGTGCACCGATATAACATTAATCACGATGAAAAATGTTCCGAGAACATATTCTGAAATAGTCGAATGAAAATCTTGCACTTATCATCAGTGGATTAATAACACAATGACTATAGTACAGTTTAACACTATTTTCCAAACACACTTAGGAATACAACAGAGAATGGAATAAATTTGCCTGGTTATCAGTCAATCACAGGCCAGCACTGTATTATGGTCCTGGTCAGGCCTCTTTGGGTACATTTTCAGTCTCTTTGGAACCTTTGGGGCCACTGAAGATTTAAACCTTAAATATGGCTTAAACATAAATACTAATTTGTGGTTACTAAAGTTGAAATAGTGGCCCCTAAAGGAACTGCATGGATGAAAAAGCGTCCCAAGATGTCCGACCGATGTGCAGACAGCCTGTGCGGACGGTAAAGACATGATACAGATATTCACGATTGGTTGCATGGTTTTGGGAGCTTACTTGTCTGTTGTGTTGGAAGCCAAGGGTTTATCTGTTAAAAGCATCGAGCTTCCAAAATTGAAAATGAAATTTTTCACATTTCAAAAGCTCGGATTGGTTACATTTGAAGAGAAAAATGGGATAAAATTCCATCATGGAATATATTGCGATATAATGTTAAAAACTGCTGCTTAATTAGATGAAGAGAAGAAATTACATTGTATTGTTCAGATTGGTTTTCCAAAAAATGATGATTATTACAGGGTTCCCACAAAATCATTATTTCAAAGTTAACTGGTTTGAGGCTAATATGTAGCAGAACATCATCAAATGAGCACAAAAACTGCAGATTCTTGAGTACGTACACTCCACAATTTTTTTTGTTTCAATGTGGATAAATATGAATGTGTTGGTAATGGGGGAACCCTGTTAGGCTAGCCATGCAATTTTAGATAGATTTTTACTACGCTAGTGTATCAATTATTACAACATTTGCGCAATGTTTCTTTATGCACTTGGCACACACTTTTGAATGATTTTTTATGGCTTAATGCGATCTGGAATTTGCCTGGTAAACTCCCCTGTTCCGAATATATTATTCATTAAAAATGCCGTGAATACCTTAACGGGAGGTGGGTACAAATTTCAATTTTATTCCCTTTACTTTCTCATTTGATGGTTCAGTTCAGTGAGGAAAAGTAGCATGGATATAAAATGTTAGAGTAATTTAATCATTTTGAAAGCCGTCTTGTGCGCCTCGGGAAATTCGCACTGCAACCGCAATTTCGTTCCTTAATTAACGCAAATTGGGAGGGAAAATCGCATCTGCCTTTTCAGATAATTTGCTGAAATCTGGAATCCCCCATCACCTTTATAGCTTCACTTTTTAATGAAATTGCACGAAAACTGGCATTCGCCTCCGCACAGGATTCAGCTTTTGGCTCTTATTCATTTAGTAAAACAAAATTAGTGCTTTTGATGCCAATTTAGTATTAACTAAAATAAGTGCTATTTCGACTCTATATTCTGAAGGAGTGGTCAGATCATTTTTGAATTAGGATTGAATTCCCATTTCGCAAAGCAAAATCATTCATTTTGCTCTACATTAGTAATTTCTACATTACTGCTTGTGCAGAATTTTTTCTTTAAATTGGTAGTTTTTAGATATGAGACGCCCTCCATAACACCCTCTAAATTGGTAATTTTGGAGCATGAGACGCCCTCCATAACACCCTCTGAAATTTCAAATTTTAGATTACTTTCATGTGCGATGAGCTATATATTAACAATGTGATTTCTTAATAAGCCGTATGCCGAGTAAAGCAAGAATTTTGTATTTGGGTTAGTCTTCATCAACTTGCCTTATTCTTATTCAACACCCCATGATGGCGTGTGAACCTTTAGACATTTCCAACATGGCCACATCCCTTTATGCCAAATTGAAACATTTTGACCGTAATGCTAGAAACATTGCTGTAAATTAAGGATTTTAGTAATTATTTCAAAATGATGTTTTATGATAGTGTTTTGAACACGTTTTCTGCAGCACCATAATGTGCCACGGCCATAAGAGCAGGCGGCCATGTTGGAAATACAATGCGAGGCCTCCCCACCCTGGTAAAAAAAAACAAAAGAGATTTCTATTGTTATTTGGAACGTTGTTTTCTATTGGTATCAATAGAAAAATTCTATTGCTTTTATTGGTTTCAATTGTTTTCTATTGTTTTCTATTGTTCAGTCAATACAGCCAAACCATAGAAGTCAATAGAAGCCAATAGAAGTCAATACAGGAACCATCCAATAAAGTGTCCAAATAACAATAGAAACCAATAGAAATCTCTATTGGTTTCTATTGTTTTTTTCACCAGGACAGGGGGTGCCGAACTGGAATAAGGCTTGTAGAAATCCATGTTATTCTTGGAACACCAAAATTAACATTATTTTTATAGGACAAGATCCCCTGCTGAGACAACAATTCCTCACAGGAAGCAAATGTGTTCTTCCAAAATTCTGACCCATTGCAGATTATACCACCTCTTTAAAGTTTGGAACTGGAGAGAACCAGGCAGGCCAAACCAGTGCGCCAATGTCGTCTAAGAGCCATCTATCTTCAGAACTGTCCTTCCAAACCGTCTTCCCATTGGCGACGATGTCTCACCCGTCAGCCAGAGGCGGTGTAACCCAGCCATACTTTTCGTGGGTCTTCACCAGGCTGCGAAAAGAGGCTTCAGCAGACTTCTTGCTGAAGTCCTTGCTACTCTTGGCCTTCTTGGCGATGCGTCCCTGGCCCTTGACCAGGCTGGCGCTGAACTGCATTATGATGGCCTCGATGGTATAGGCCGAGGCCCAGCCTCCAGGGGTCAGAAGCTCCATGCAAATGGCGCCGCCTTCCATCACGAAGCCCTTTTCTATGCGCGGGGTGATGACACGCATAAATGGTGGCGAAAAGGGAAAATTGTCCGGAAAGGTCAAGTTGAGCAAGATGTAGGGCGTGTTGGTGGCGCGCATGTCGCGGTGCAGCTCCGAGTCAGTGTCCACTTTAAGCAGTTTCACGTGCCACTCGTACAGGTTGTCGTCCACCAGCTCCACGGTGAAGATGGGGCTCCCACCTCCCTCCTTCTCCTGCCGTGACATGTCCTGGAACTCCCGCATCAGTCGCCGGGTGCGGACCAATCGGGCATGTGCCACAGAGGCGTCCAGAAAGGCGTTGTTCTTCTTTGGCTTCAGGAAGCCTCCACTTCCAGAACCTGGCCCACCCGTGGCCCCTGCCTTCTTGCCTTGGTGTGCTGGTGGAGGGAGGTGACCCTCCGCAGGACTCACCTTGGTGGCGTCCCGGTAACCCATGCCGCTACATGCCCTGGCCAATAGGCGGCGGGCAGCCGCTTGGTTAGGCGAACCGAGGTCTGGCTGTTTTTCACGGCTGTGCTCCAGGCGGCTGCTGGAGGACCGCAAGAGTTTGCGGAGGGCGGCTGCCATCCTTCTTGTTCTCGGGATGTCCTTTGGAGGGCTCACCGATGCACCATGCTCACCACTGGAAGGCTTGGATGGTTCCTCCGAATGGACAGTTGGAACTACTTTCAGGAGATGTCCTCTTGCAATGTCTGGAAACTTGTCTGATAATGAGGTTAGCACTTTCGGTTTTAAAATTCACCTCTGTCTGGTATCGCTGCAAATTGCAGAAAAGTCCTTTGGAATGATTGTTGTCTCTTCTGAAAGTTTGCAGCACCAGGATCTAACGATGGATGTAGCTTCGGGGAACTTTCTTGTAATAATGAAATCTAGGGAGTTGTCTTTGTGGTTAATTGCAAGCGTTGAAATGGATAAATGCTGTTGATCCTTGTTTTTTTGGGAAATATCCAAGTTTTTTTTCTTCTTCCAAAAACAATCTGGTGTTGTGAAAAACTGGCACTTCACCAAGCTTGCTGTGAGCCAACGTAGCAATGTATCCAAGATCTGAACAATGGCACTCAATTATTCCACACAATTTCGTAAATGCAGTCGTCTGGAATGTGCGAAATTTTTGAATTATTCGCTGAAATTCTAGTCTCTGTTGCAATGCACAAATTCCGAACAAAATCTTCTGAGAGCCTATAAAGAGAATATACGTTTTTTTCAGTTGATTTCACAAAATATTTATCATTTCAGATAATGTTGACTATCCTCCAAATGTATTTTCAAATAAATGACATTGACCTAAAAGGATATTTTTCAAGAATTTCGTATGTTCAAAAACCGTAAGTGGGGAATTTAATAACCTTTTTTTGGGATTAATGAATGTTTTCTAATAGTCATTATGACAAATATTGATGTTTTAAGAAGAAATTTTCCTGTCAAAAATCTTGCAGAAATGTAAATAAGATTCAGATTCAGATTCTGGTTATTCCAGGAGTCTGTCAAGCTCATTCTAGTATATCAGCTTGACAGAATGATAGTTTGACTATGTGTTTGACAGAATATCAGTTTGACAGAATATCAGTAGTGTGCTATTGACGTTAAGCATAAATTTATCACAAATAAAAATCAACAAACTCACCACTGTAATATGACATGCAAAATTCCTTGGTAATAAATTCTCAGATTGTGTTTTCTTCAAAATTTCTGGAAATCTGGTCACCTCTTCTCACCTCCTTCCTTGCTGTAAGCAGAGCAGTAACACAACTGATAGATTCGGCGGTTTTCTAGCCATGAGTCAACGTCTCTCCTCGTTCAAAGTTTCCTATAAAAAATTCCCAAAAAAAAAAGTCCCTATGAGTTGCGATTCTGCACATGTGTTCTAATCTTGCGTCACTTTATTGGTCTGCAGATGTTCCCTTGTCTCTCTGCAAGACTGAAATAATACTATATTTGCTAGGAGAAATCTAAATTTGGCGACAGTTGTTTCCGACCGCTCGGGTGGGGGGGGGTCAAAGGTCAAAGACCTCGAGGGGGCGATAAAGAGCGTTAATTGGCGTTAAATTTCGCCTCGGAAGTCCTCGTGGAGGGTCTCGGCCAGCTGACGTTGACATCACAAGTCCGATTCTTCAGTTCCCTAAACAACAGAGGCCATTGGCGTTGGGGTTATCGACTTTCCTGTCTCGTATATTGTGTTGCAAAAACAGGGTGGGTTCGAGACGAGGTTTAGAGGAGGTTGCCCCATGACCCCACTGGGCCTCTGAGAGGAGAGGCGCTAGAAGGCCACCTCTCATTTGGTCGCCTTGCATGGGACTAGTTATTTTAGAGAAAAACACTGAAAAATAATCCAAGCTTGGGGGTCAAGTTACCCAAATTGAGCAGATTTTTTATTTGTTTTCCTAAAAATCACACATTTTAGTATCCCTTGTGTATTGTACATTGAAAATGTTACAAATAGTTTCTTCTGTGTTTCAGTAATGAATTGGCAATGCTTGATCCCAGCGCCATCTATGGAGCATTCCTCGTAACTGATTTCATCTATCAGAATTACCGGTGCATTGAGGTAAAATGCAAGGGTAGGGTGATGAAGTGAGGAAATTTCTATAAAAATTAAGAATTTTAATATTTTAATAACATCCTCCCCCCGAAATATTTTCAGAATTGCAACACCACATACATGTAGATAATCTAAAAAGGTCGATAAACTGCTTAAATGATAAACATATACCTCGCCCATATAAAGAAAACCAATATCTAACATTGCACAACTTATCGTAGCATATTACTGTTTTTCATCAACTGAAGTAGGGAAATGTTGTTGGTTTTTTTAAAAAATAAATTCTAGTATCACAGATAATCTTAAAAGGTTTTTTAAAAGCATGATCCCACTTTTTTCATCGTGGTTTTTAACCAGCTGATTGAGTCTAGGAAATCAAAAAGTAAAGTCTTAAATACACTTCACATTTACATGATGTTGCACATCAGACTTTAGGTTAAATATGTAATCAGGAGTCACAGAAAAACGTCTTGAAAACGCAGTTGATATTTTGTGAAATACATCAGAAATGTGACAATCTCTGTATCTAGCTGCGATGGGCAGTTACAGTAATCAAATGATGTTCAAACTCTGTACAACTTAATGCTTTTCTGATTTCCGCATTCCAATCATCCATCCAATCCATATGTTCATCATCGATTTTCTCTATTTTTCTCGTTAATGTAATTCAACTGTGAAATCCAGATGTGGTAATCCCACGCTGTTGCACGGTTGTGACGTCACGAGCCAGCAACTGCATGATTGAAGAATAATTAGTGGTTCTGTGGTCAGGTTGACCTTCAAAAAGTCCATTCTAATATGCATCTCCCAATTGCAAAATACGCAATTGAGTCATCAATTAATAACGCTTATATGGTTTTGCATTTGCAGATTTCTCATTAATCTGGGTACTAATCCTTAGTGGGCACAGCTCAAGTTCTAGAATGGACATTGATGGTAAGTAGTTAAATATTGATCATTTTGGACATAGCCACTGATATGCTTTCCTACCTTATTTTATTGATCGTTGACTTATTCCAATTTACAGATCACAAGTTAACATAAACGTTACATCACAAACTGCATCACGTGACGACAAGGCAGTAATTGATATTAAAATGGATCAAACTCATGTGACGAACTCCATCATTTGTCCTAATTTATGATTACTGGGTTCTATTCCACAAAAATGTACAAGTATTAGTGTACAAGTTACAAGTATATGGAGTTGTAGTATGGCATTCCACCAATAA
>JAQGAE010002042.1:0-19556 GCA_034696685.1 Julus scandinavius | reverse complement strand
TCTTGAATGTTTGCATGTTTTATGTTTGCATGTTTTATGTTCAATGTTCAATGTTCAATGCAGTGGAGGAGCCCCTTAAGAAATACTGAGAGCTATTCTTTCAAAACTGTGGGAAAACATCTTCATTTGCGAATAGAACACGCCTTAATTAAATTTAATAAGTTTTTGAGCATGTAAAGGTCTTCAAGCATGGTCAGTGGAGGCCACTCAGTGTATATTACTTTGGTCATCATTCTCGAATGATAGCTTTGCACATGGGCACATGCTGTCATTTGCGTAATTGAGCCTTCATTTATAGTCTGTAGCCTAATCATTATTTTATAGTAAAAACATGTTTTGTGTCTGCACGCTATACTTTTAGTCTGAAGAACATCGTTATGGGTTTCGGAACTCTGTTGCTTCAAGGGGTTAAAATCCTACCAGCAATGTGCAGACCGTGAAGAAAAACTTTAAAGGGGTAGATAAAGTTTGCTCGTGTGTTTGAAATAATCGGAAAGCTATGAATAGACATGCTGTTGTTCTCAGAAAAAATTGTTTTGGATAATATAAAAACAGCGAGTTAGTAGACAATTTTTTAAGAAAAAACATTTAAAAAATCGCTGGATTGATAAGTGCATTACTCACTTAACAGAACCAACTAAGTAATCTAATTGCATAAACTCGGCAATAAACGAAAGATAAAAAAATTGTTTACGGTAAGAGGAAAATTGTATGAACATTTTATTAATAGTTGTTTAAAGGCTTGTTTTTTTGCAATTAAATGTCAAAATATAAATTCCATGGCTTCCATTAAATGAAGAAATCGAATAAGCCGAGTATATTTTTAATATTATTTCATGTTTTTTAGTGCAAACGAAATATTTGATGCTCAAACCATGATGAATTAAAACAGTTAATACTAATATTGAGAAATGAAAGAATGAATGTGTTGTATATAGTACATATTAGAAATATTTATATACAAATATGTATTAAAATAAATGGCATTGCATTAAATTTTGACTTGCTGAATTAAATCTTGCATAATATAACCAACATCAATCATCATCTATTCCGAATTAAAAATTGACAAGTTAAGATGGCAATTTTATGATTTAAAAAAAAAAAAAAAAAAAAAAAACAGAAAACGTAACGTTTGGTATTAAGAAATACGGATATAACGAAACAACTTTGTCAGCTCATTGAGAAATGCTCATAAAAACTAATGTTAGTTACTACTGAATCGCGTTAACTACGAATCGGATGCCGCGAATTTTTTTCATTAAATTCTTCGAAGATAAGGTCGTCTTCCGCAACCATAATGATGTTGTCTGCACAGGCCATAAAAAGCAGTAATAGTGAACATTTGTGCCTGGCATTTGCAGATGAGATTATACGCTTTAATGACAAAATAATTGCATCTGAGTTATTTCGGAAAAAAAAAATCTTGTCTATCTGCATGGCACTATATATAATATACGGAACAGCCCGGAAGGTATGTCTGTAATTTGCATTTAACTTTCAAAAACTGGTTGTATAGGAAACAAGTACTTGGATTTTTCAGACATGGTGTAGCACGGCAATTGAGTCACGAACGTATAACTATTTCTCCCTTCATTTTCCACATTCTTCAACCCGTTGCTTTTGAGGCTAAGGAATTCGACCTTTAAGTACATACATTGTATTTCACGGTCTGCTATACTCCACATTGTCTGAGATATTCAGGTTTTTTTTTTATCGGTACACTTTCCAGAGAGGGCGAAAAAAGAGCAATATTTGTGACAATGCAAATTTTGTACAAACTCGGCCTCCATCAACAATTAAAGTCAAACATGGCGGCGGGTCGTTGACTTATTTCTAGCTATAAATTTGCTCGGTGTGCTATAGGATCACCCCCAGGGATAAATAGATTTGGAGGATCTAATCTATAAAGACATTTTTTATACGCTTTAAAGTATTATTTTAAGTCAGTTTTATAAGTTTTTGCTGCAGGCTATTTATCATTTCGTATGATATGACATGAAAATCATGTAGATACAGTACTATCCTCACTTTATATTAAACAGCTATATAGTATAAGATATGACTGAAGACTATTTGAAAAATGATGGAATTGATGAAAATCGGATATTCGTTCTATAAATCGAGTTTAGTTGGAAATAACTACATATGTATTTAAATAAGATTGTGTGCATAATAAAATTATTAACACTATACCATAAAAAGACGTTATTCAAACCAGGTTTTGAAAAAAGAAAACCAAATCATACATTAGTCATTTTAGCTTAACTTAACTATAAGAAGTTTGCTTTAAATAATATTGATTGGTTTTTTTCCACTATCATCAGATAAAAAGTTCGTTTTAGGAGCTGAAAAGAATTTTTTGAAAATGTTTTAAACTGATCGGAATTCTAATGTTTATAGGCAGTTAAACTCCTAACTCGGAAACTGGTGGTTTTAGTTTAAAAAAAGTTCATGTAAAAGTTGAACATGTAAACCAGATTACAAGTCAAGTTAACTTTGTATTTTCATGCTAATTAGCATGTGTAATTCATCTTTGGCAAAACAGGATAAGGCCAACCACCTGTGACGTCAATGATGCCCATTTTTGAAATTTGCATGCGGCACTAATCATCGTTTATGTTTAACGAATGCAATTTGATGGGGTTAAAAGCCTTCAATTTTGTATAGCCACACAAAAAACGTTCAGCGGTCAAGCAGTGAGGTTAGTCAAAACTAAAAAATCACAAGACGTTCTCTTTAATTGCTTGTCATTTTTTAAAAATTCGATATCAAACACGTGTGGTGGCAATCCTGGGTCACCAACTTCAATTTCTAAACAAAAAATAGCTTAGAAGTCTAACCCTGAAGCTAGCACAAGCATATGATCCCTTGGCAGCCATCTTAGTTCCGAAATAGACAGTGCTGTCAGACTGCTAAGCCACTGTTCTGATGCCTTGTACACGCACATTAGCATTGTCACTGACGGCATCATGTGACTTAATTCGCATAGGGTGTGCTTTTTCGAGGTTCCCTGTACAAATTATGATCGGCGTGGTTAAGTGCAGACACATTGATATGCCCAATAAGAACGGCGTGGCGATGGCGTTCTTACGCACTGCTACAGCTTTTACGAACCATTTGCAGAATTATTCAAATTGATCTCATGTACAGCACACGAAGCCAATTAATGGACTAAAAATAGCAATTACTACTACTGTACTCTTAGTGGGAATTCTGGGCGTTAACGCAAAAAGGTGAACTAAGAAAAAGAACGGATAAAATACCAAAGCATGTAACTTTCCCAACCTTCATGGCGTGCTAACTCCTCCTCTTGTTCGGCCATCATTTTTTTTCTTTCTTTTTAATTCTTTTTCAAAATGGCGGTCATGTTTGTTGCTTTTTTTCTCTTCGTGTGCCAGTGTACTATTTCCGGCAAATCTGTCTAGACGTTGAAAAAATCCTTGGCCGTGTGCCAGCTGACGATGCCACCTATTGGCTGGCAGCAGGTGCGAGGGAACTTTGACGTCATCAGGAGCAATTACCCGAAACAAAATTGCACTGGGCAACTCGCCCCCTTGCGGAGGATTCCCTCAATAAAAGGGGAATTGCAGCATTGTAGCATGGGGAAATTCTGTAGATTTATGGGTTGGGCACTGTCACACTAACTCGTTACACCACTTAAAATGCTAATTTCGTTCAATGTTTTCGAAGATATCCTCAGTTGAACCCATGGTGTCTGAAAATAGACAAAATAACATTATTAAGTTGTGAAGATATGCACTGTTCTCGTGTGTTCTTTAAAATTTCTAGGTTTTGTTTTTCAAAATTGACACATAATTATTTTCACATTCATTTTAATTTACATAATATTAAGAATTGCATTGATCAACTATGTTTAGTTCTCACAAAAACTTAAATGTTATTTCCTGAACAACATCCACATATCACAAACATGTTTGGGAAACCATGTTTCAGTTTCATGAAAAACCAGTGTGTACTAGGCATTATCGAAAATGTGAAACATTTCTTCCAAAAGTCGAATACGCAATGTGCATTTTTATATAAATACCATATAGAGTTGGAATTAGCTCCCAGTAATTTTATTCTGTTTTAATATTAAAAATGGGACATGTGCACCAACTCAGCAAGAATACATGTAAATAAACTAAATAGTGAAGCTAAAATTTGAAGGATTTTCTATGTATGCGATTACTTAGCCAAAATACCCAATGTTTTAACACAATTCTGAACATGTTCCCAAATATTCAAGCCCTGTATAAGTAACAACCTAAATTTCTTTGCTTTACTTGCTTTTGGTAGGCTTCCAGGCGCTAGGACCCATAATCCAATAATAGTGTTAATTTTTAATTATTGATCAATAACGTCTGAAAGCCAACCAAAAGAAGATTTTTAGGTACAGTATCAAGTAACCAAAAATCATGTTAAATATGACAATCAAAACAAAATATGTCCATTTTTTCACTCAAATACAATGGCAAAATTTATCCTAGTTTGACGTCACGTTTTCAACTATGCTTAGCCTTAAAAATCACTGAGTGTTTTTTTTTTTTTTACAATGATGTCATCCGTTGTCTTCTCGTTTCCAAAGAAGTTCACAGTAAGGAGGTCTCGTGTTCTAGAAGGCTCCGTATTTATAATTCATTACGCATGTGCATCTAATCAAGCAGTTTTAATATTTAATACTTTTATTTGTGGGAGGTGAATGCAAACTACATTCCTGGTTGAGTGTGGGAAAGAGAACGTGACACGAACTTTCTAAATTTGTATGCATTTTCCCCCACCTCGTAACAGTGAAAATTGGTACTTATTCAGGAGATATTTTCAGGTTTTTCTCTTTCTCTCTGATCGTATCTTAAGGGAATTAATGAGTGTGCGAGCAATTATCCATGTAAGACGAAAGAAAGACGGAAAAAAAATCACAGTCACATCCTGTGTAACCCAGTCAAGCTAATTCCCCTTTCCAAATGGCATGGACATTTTGATGATGGGGATACTTAGCTAACATTTATAACCCTTTACTTCCCAATTTTTCAGAATTTAATAATTATGCAAATGCATCACAAAACACCCTGAACGTTCATGAATCATTCTTGTTAAAAATTAAAAGTTTGAAAAAAAGTTTAATTTCTTTAAAATAAATAAGCGTATACTCATTTACAAAATCATGCATGCACTTTTTATTTTGAACTAATGACAAGTTTAGTATTTGTCAGCAAGTGTCAAGCTTTTGCTGAAATGCTGTATAGGTCAAAAACTGAGTTTGGAATGTTCTCCATTCTACCAAAATTAATAATAAATTATGCAATACTTTGATTTCAAATATTATCTTCAGATGATGTAAGCTTCATATATAATTTTAGAGCTTCTTAATCCGATTTTATCCGACTTGTATACTTTGATAAAGACCAATTAAGAATAGTAGTTCAATAATTAGTTAGTGTTCCAATTTTTTGCTTGTTGCACATTGTAGAAAACCACGAAAACTTATGCTATGAAAATTCAACCAAACTTTGGAAACCTAAAACTATTTCCATTCTAACTTTCGATGTTTTTTAAAGTTAGCTACCGATGAAAAGCAATTTCGAAAACTAGGTAAAACAATACAGTAGCTACCGATCAAAATTCCGTTTAAAAAGATTCGATTACAAAGCCGTAGGTAATAGACATTTCTTTCTATTGTTGTCATGGTAACCGATGAACACTGCTAATAACTACCAAACGTACCGAATTTCGTAATCGAATAGTAACACAAATCGTAATGCGTACCGATTTTTTTTTTTTTCAAAATTGAGCCAATCAGTTACTTCGGTGCCTATCTGACGCACTAAAGGAAAGGCGCCAATTTACAAATTGACATTTTCAAATTTGAAATAAGTATTATTTGTGAAATGCAAATGCACAAATTCTCATTACTGTTTTAATACTAATTTCATAATTGTCGATTTAACGGAATTCAATTTCTAAACAGCAACTAATTGCTAAAATTGTATATTTTTCACACAAAAAAAATGTCTTTACAAGTGAAAACAAATAAACCTTTCACTCTCAATATCCATCACAAAATGGTAGACAAAAACAAATATCCACACGATAATAAGGTAGTTATCCTACCAAGGGAAATCTCTTTGGTGTATGCAATGCAATTTTATGGTATAGAATAGATATTTGCTGAGGGCATTCCATGAAATATACATCAGTAAAGCAGTATTAAAAGTTTTAGTATATATGCAACCTGCTTCTTATTTCATTGAGAAAAAAAAAGAGGGTGCGCAGTTAAAATTGTTAGTGTCATTAGAGTGCCACGAGTTAAAAAGGTAGAAAAATACTGCCTCAGTAACGTAAAATCCCCTTTTTTTCACCAAAAAAAAAATCCCGTAAAAAATCTGAATTGGAAGTAGAATTTTGCCGCAATATTTCCCGTAGCGCCTAACGTCACACGCATGCATTGCGCCGCGTTAAATGGCGTTAGGGCGGAGCCTGGTTGCGTGACCTCATAAGGAACCGTATTGTAATGGTGCAGACGTCTGTCTCGTTTTAGGCTGGAGGTGAATGAACTCTCTCTCTCTCTCTTCAGTCGATCCTCCGATGCGATGCACCAAATCTTCCTTCATTCGTCCATCGCTGATGCAGCATGAAGCAACGTTCATCCACATCATCCTCCTCCTCCTCCTCATCTTCCTCATCAACATCATCATCATCATTACAATCATCATCCTCCTCATCATCATCCTCCTCCTCTGAAGAACTCCTCGGACGAGGTAAGCTCCATTCATTCAATATTCATTAAATGTTACGCTTAAATTAAAAAACGACGCCCCTTTTTTAAGGAGCGCCGTGTGTATGAATTAGCAGCTTCGATAATCCTTTCTAAGGCACGGTGATTTTTTTTTTGGTTTTTTTAAGGGGTTGATATTTATTTAAGGGAGCCTATAGGAAAAATCTCGACTTAAATTATTAAATGGCTTTCAGCCATGCGTGTATTAAAGTGGCGTAATCACGGTGTGGGTGCAGCGTCATTTGCGATATCGCAAAAATTGATGCGAAATTTGCGAGTCTCTTCGCTTCCATAATTAATATCTCTCCCCAGGAGATTTAATGCCATCTGCGAGCATCTTCGCTGCTAACATAAATCTTTAGTTGACGCTAATTTAATCTTTGATTATTTATCCCCTGTATCTGAGCTTGCCGCGCCAATTTAATGAGCGTTGGCTTTTTATACGTCTACGCTGTTAATGGATCCTTTTCGACTTTAATTAAAATTGGACCTTTATTACCTATGCCCGTCTATACAAGTATCACGGAATGGTTCGAAGTGGCTTTTTTAAACAAAAATGTCATGCTGTTGACTGGTTGCACCAATCTCAAATTAGTTTAAATTGAATGGGGGAAAATTTTGTTTAGAATATTTAAAAACTACAAATTTTGATTTAGCCAATTATAGTTTAAGGAAGCCCAAAAAAATGGTAATTTTGCGCTTGGAAAATTTTCGTATATGTTAATTATGACTACACTACATGCAGAATATTTTTCTATATACTTGTTAACATTGCAAGTGTAATATTTCTAATCGATAAAGTAGCTTTATTATATTTGAAGCAGATAAAACTAAAGTAGGATTTGAGGGGGAGGGGGGAAGGGGAGGGGGAGATATAATCAAATAGGAAATTTAAACATCATGGAGTTATTTTTAACAGTTTGCATGAAAATGTATATAAAAATTGCACGATATTAACTGTCATCTTCGTTTTTATTGTTATACTGCAGAGTATTATTTATCGTGTTTTTCAAGAGCTTTTCCCTGACTTATGTTTTTTCTGCACAGCTTTTGTTTTAAAGTTAAACGAAATTTTGCATTTTTATGTTAATTTAAAGAACTAAATACGATACAAGTTCATAATTAATAATTCATAATACCCATTCAAACTATGGCGCACCATAAATTTAAAAAATCCAGAAATTTACTGGTAAATTTAATTATTTAAAAACTAAAGAACATATTTTAAAAATCTTCGAACTTGTGAAAAGAAAATAGAAATAAACAATTTTCATAGGGAAAGCAATTTTTTTAAGGACCTATACCACACATACTACGTATAGGGTAGTGCTTGCAATGGCGGGAAAGTGGTTCCTACCAAAGTTTGAAGCATTAACATATGTTCAGCATTATATGTGATATATTGAGATTTTTTAGAATTTTTTACCTTCCCATAAATATTATTCAAAACTAACCTAATTTTACCAAAATTATTTTATATCATAATGGAACATTTTCAAAACGTCCCACCTCCAATTTTCCAAAACTGATGTACAAGGACCCCACTATACTATAGTATACACCAATTGAAAGATGTTATTTTGTTGGTTGAAAAATATTTGTTTGTTTATGTTGTCATTTCTGTAACCACTTGTTCTGCTAAAAAATTTAAGATAACAGGTAAATGGTTCAAATAGTATGCTTCATGTACATGTACATCTACGTGAATTTTAGTGATTGACCCCACCCTCTTAACCCCTTCGATCCCTAAAACTGGGGGGGCCGGACAAACCGAAGGGCCCCGTGAATTCCAACCGAGTAATTTCAGTGGTGTTTTTACGGGTTGTCGCTGTTACGCCACAGAAAAGGCTATTTGGCGCAATGGCGCTCGTAAACCATCCCCCTTCGCGTTTTATGGGCTCCATAATGGCGTGGTAATGAGCGACCTCTATTGGAGCGGCGGCGGCCTAGACTGTCTAGGAGCCAGGGTCGCCGACGACTTTTATCTCCTGGCGGCCGGTCGATGCAGACACGGCGGCGTCTTCCATAATTCAGCGGTGGCTGGCGGCTGAAGCGCCGTCACAACCAAATGCCAGCGCCGATCGATAGGCGACGGCGACGACGGTACTGCATTGGCCTACATTCGGTTTGGAGCAAAGGCGCATGCGCCATGGAATCCGCGGCGCTCCTGCATGCTACGACATCGACCTTCGTGGGCGACCCTTAGAACATCTTATACACTTAAGTTGATGTAAAGAAAGTGTACATGTACATGAGTGTGCCTTACATGTTATTACGATTTTTCATCTTGGGGCTACTTTCTCAGGTGCTACCCAATGGAGAGCAGATACTCTAAAATGATCCTTAAAAGGGTTCATGTTTAACAAATGCTGTTTACAAGCATTATAAAACAACAAAAATTCCCAACATACATTATTATCACAGTTTATCACATTTTTTTATTTGGTATTAACTTTGAAAAAGAATATTCAATTTCATTTCAAAAGAAGAGCATGTGCTCTTAAACTTGGGCTTTTTATTTAATTATTCAGTAACATTTTAAGAACAGTAAATACGTATATTGAATATTTTTCAGTGCAAGTTCTAGTTAGTGTCAAACGGCCCATTGAACAGAAAACATCGACTATTTTTAAAAGGGAAGAATGGGAGAAGAGTGGGAATTTCCCTCTCTTTCCCTTAATTCTGATTGAAAGAGAGGGGGAAAAGAAAATTTTCGATTTAAGTATTCGTTTTAAGAGCTGCAATTTTTCTTCCTTGAATGTAAAACGAATTGCACGACGAAAGATTTAAATATTCAAATGTACCTTCGGGGAGGCGAATCCCCCATTTTGTTTTTCCCCCTCTTAACCGAGATTTCAGATCTGTCTTTGATAAGGAAGGGCTTTTTTTTGTCAAGGCAGTATATAAAACGTATAGGGTTGACTTAAATGGCTTTATGTTAGGCTAATGGTTGGTTGTGCCCTAGTTGTGTGGTCTCAAATGATGTAATCGACAATTTAACAACCGATAAAAACGTAAAGAACTGATTAAACACGTTTTAATCGCTAAATTTACCCATGAATACAATGTTCAGACACCCTGTAGCTGTATATGAAAATACAGTGCCATCAGCAATTACATAGAAATACATGTACAGTACGTGTAAATTAAGTAAGCAATAAATACGACATTTGATTAGAGTTAGAATAGCTAGAGTCACAAAACGGATTTCAACCTAGCTGAAATCCGATTCAACTAGGTTGAAATCCATTCCGTGACTACAGCTATTGAAACAGAAAGCCACATGTTGATTTTTATTTCACAAAATTGTTGGTGTTGATTAAAAATTCGAAGAAGAAAAAATAAAGTAGATACAGTATACTGACCATTTACCCTTTCAGGTATAAAAAAATGTCAAACTGTATTTTTCAGCTGCGTCCATGCTTCGTTATCAATAATTGTGGAGGACATTTATTTTGTTTTCACGATGTAATACCGTAAAATAGGCCAAGAAAAAAAATAATAAATAAATAAAAAAATAAAAATGTTGCGAAGAAGGTAGTTGTACACCCTCGAACTGCTGAGTTAGCAGCAATTTAATCTTTATACCTATATAGGCACCATTTTTTTTATTGCAATTGTTCTTATATAGGCAGTGCGAAAATGTGCAAGTTTATGGAGAAAATGCCTGTACACATGCAGGGAGAGACCCCATAGCCATTGGCTACTTCGCAATGTTACTTACGAGAGAAAAGGGGGAAGACGAGGGGGTCTTAGGGTTTTATTAGTTCTTGGAAAATGCACCACCGTCTTCCCATCCAAACGTCTTCCACGAAAAGTTATTTGGGTGTTTAACGTCATTTTCCCCCCCTTCACATTTACGGCACGCAATGCATTACTCACTGTGCAAAATAAACAACGAAAACTGGCCATCTTGAAGGTGGTGGTCGTCGTTGGACATGCCAACGTCTCAATTATTCGTCTCATCGCATTGGTCAACCCCACCGACCAATTATGTAAAGGGCTTTGGACTTCCAATTTATGCTCTCTGCTCAGCAGATGCTCAAACTTGTTCGTCGTTATGCGGGATAAAGAGGCTTTGCTTCTGGAACATGTTCTTACGTGTGACGCAGGTCATATTAACATCGTTATGCATAACTGATCTGTTATAGGGCCCACTGGTAAATCAAAGGGGTTTCGAATGCACGATCCAGCAGCTTTATGTAAACTTGGAATATGTAGTTTGAGTACAAGCCTTAATTGACATCCTGTATTCGTGCCTAATGTTCGTTTTGGGTATTTTAACTTTTAAATTTTCAAAATTCAAAAGTCACCTTGTCGTAATTGGCTATTAAATTAACTATAGTTTTATGACAGGAAAAGCGAACTACCGGTATTACTCTTGAATCCTTTCTCTTCTTTCCCCCCTCCCCAGACTAACGTTTAGTTTGAATTATTATACAACAAAAACTAGCAAAATGGACTAGTTAACCTCGATTGTTATACAATTTTCCCAAACCCTCAAAAATAAAAACATGATAATGAATTCATTATTATATAATTAAGGATATGCGAAAGTTAAAATATGTGAGATTTTCATACCGTAAGTTTTAAGTGATTTTTACTTTTGATGAAATTCAAAACTTCAGATATGTGCAACCGATAGCTTCGAGATTATAGCATTCATAGCTTAAAGGCAGATAGCATTCGTAGCTGATATCATTCATAAGAATGAGATTTTCAATTCATCAATAATGCATAATAACATTGTATAAGGAGACTTCAGGCCGGTTGTGATAGATTTTAGACCGGGAAAGTAATATTGGTACTCAGTTGCATACTCTTGATACTCCTTTGTTGCCTGAAGTGTCAATTCATCTGTTCTCTATCTCTCCATGTTGTCTCAGTTCAACTCTTCAAAGAAACTTTTCCTTAAAGACTATTAATGTCTGATGTATAATATGATTTTTTACATTCTAATTGATTCCCGTTGTTAATTTTGAAATTGCAAATACCATTTGCAACACTTGTCATCTGAGTTCCATGGAGGTTACAGATCCGAGTATACTTTAATGTAAAAAATCACAGAATCTTTAGGATATACGTATCCGAGATTCCTCTCCAGAACTAAATTATATAGTGGCTAGCTAGTTCCAAAACAGGTTTGAAGAACCTAACTGGGTGGAAAAATCATATGGGTCATGTATATGTCATGCACATTCATATACATATACCTAGTCCATGTATGGCTATTAAGTGCATATGATTACACATGTATACATGGCTATTTGTACATGTAAACATATCTAGGAACATGATGTACCTTCATTGATGGATGATGCATGAAATACCTTTATGGTGAAAATTTGACTATGCGAAAACCATTGCAGTTTTATGTGGCAAAAATAATGTACACCCATACCTCGCTTTACGGCCTAGATACGATCCTGGACAGTTGGCCGAATAGCGAAAAAGCCGAAAAACGAATCAATTATTTCTGCATTGTGATTTTCATTTTTTCCCTTCTTAAACGAAGTGAAACCCATAAGTGGTTTTAGTGTTAGCCAAATCTAACCTTATTTGTGCAATTTGGGGTAATTTATCACATTTTTTGGCCACTTTCGTTAATTGCAGAATTTTTTGTTGGCCCTTATAACGAAACATTGTGGGCCATAAATCTAAAAAGTGCCATAATTAAAAAAAAAGGCCGTAATAGCGAAAGGCCGTATAGCGAGGTATAGGTGTATTTCCAATATGTGTCATTTATGGTTAACTAATAAATATACCTTGCCCAACACTGGTTAAATTTGGGCTATATTACCCAAAATCGGCTATGTAGATATGGTCCATACATTGAACATGGCTATATGGCTAATAAGCTAATCTATATACCTGGCCAAGCATTGGCTAAATATGATTTATACACGGTTAGGTATGACCCATATATACCTGGCCATATATGACCCATTATTGGCTAAGGAAATATGGCCCTTTCATGGCTATGTATAGATTTCCATCCTGTTGAAAAGCAAAGGTTTCGTTGGCAAGCGTAAATTGGCAACGTGTTGTGCGTGATTGCCCTCTTAGTAGGGGGCGCTGCTGCAGTACTTGAATAAGCCACGCATTCGGCGTGCTAATTCCCCTAATTTCCAATTTGCATAACACGAGCAATCCCCTTAAGCACACATTGGCGATAACCCCCTAGCCCGGCTTATAATCTCTGTTCCATGCGTTAGTAACGTCATGCTCCATGTGTGGATGTGTGTGTGTCTATACGCTTATGGCGGCTTCTCTGTTGCACCAATAGGCTATTGTTCCGCGACTTCGCTCGCATTTAAATTAATAGTAGAAACAGATTAATGGCTTCTACATTTGTTCAAGTTGCTCGCACAGCGGGATATATAAGGCCCTTTATGTCGGCTGCTCAAGCGCCCCACAAGCCAAAACTTTTCTATATACGGAATATAAAAACTGCTTTTAATACCCAAATGCATTGCGAAATTTATGTTACAATATATCCAATCTGATCACTAATCTTAACACGAACGCCTGCCGCAATTGCACTTTGGCTTTCTAATGCATTTGCTTTTGCAGTGGCATGCGCTGAATTCCTGAAAAGAATTCTAGGGTTAGTGCTTTCTCCTCCTCCTTCTCCTATAGTACGAGCGCCGTTATATTTACACATGCCGAGTGGAACTGCTCTCCCTCGGCTTATTTAATAGAGCCAAGAGTTGATTGTGGCATTTTAAATCTAATGTAAAGGTCTAGGAAACAGTCGAAACGATGTGGTAGAAAGGCATTCTTTTAAAAAAAAGAAAATTAATTCTGTCTGAAAACTAACTTAAAATTATATTGTTAAAATAAAATGTAAATGCATCCTGGTTTTGAGTAATCGAAAATGTTGATTAAAATACCTCCAGATTAACACAAATTGTAAGCTGGATGCAACTCGCAACGTAAATTTGCATTGTGGGCGAAGACGTCCACACTGTAATAAATTTTGTAGCACGCACACATATTGCATGTAGCGAGACATTTTATTAATGTGGATCCGGTCTTACTTGATTAAAAGCATGTATTTAAACGGGTACTTAAAGCAATTTTATTAACCTGTTTTCATTGGAATCAGACAGAAATAACATGTATTTCAACTGTTATGTTTATAATTCACAATTTATTTACCCATTATGTTAATATTGTGTCTCACAAATAAAAACGATTATCCGAATTGCAATCCGTGTAATTTGCTAATTTTTTTAACCGTCTTCCTTAAGTATTTGCTCTACAGAAGGGAATTTACATATACACAAACTGTAAGTGTCATTAATAGTGTGCAAGAATTAAAATACGCATTTGTTATGAAAAACTACTATTATTTTGATACATGGAAAATATTTATCCCTAGCTTGGTCACATTGTAGAAAGGAAGTATGGAGGATCTGCAGGTTTTCTATAACCTTGCAGATCCTATATAGCAAACACTTATTGATCATACACTTTTTGCTTCACATCAATAGCTTATTGATTAAGTACACCATTGTTTCTGGACAAATGTTTCCATACTTAGTACACTGAATATCGATGGTTTTTCGATATAGCCTACTCGTATTTTCTATGAAATGAATGCTTTTTTTCATTTCTTACTTTAGGTTTTATGCTTATGTCTCATTGTCTTTCTTGGTTGGTTATACCACTTCTCATCAACAAAACATAAAACATTGTTGTTGTTTTTTTTCTCAAATGAGACGTCGGCCCTCCCGCATCCCGTTCTCTATTCACAGATTTAATAGTCTTACGGTTCGTTAAAAATGGCCGTCATTAGGCAATAAACAATTAAAATTCCATTGTCTTCGACGTGCTTGGCGGATGGCTGCTTCGGTGTGTTAGTACATTGCCTAACCGCTCTTTTAAATTAATCGTTTCAGTCCAGGTGTTGATGGACATAAAAGAGAGAAGAGATAAAAGCCAGGAGGAGAAGCGCCGTAGATATATGCGTGTTCAAAGGGTTCAATAAAACAGGGCTCATCCAATAAAGCACAAAAGGAAGAAAACCATGAATTAAGCATTGGTAGGACAATGGACAAACAGCGTTGATTAAGCTTGGTTTTATTTGGGGGCTAAGAAATTAGCCGAAGTGCATTGTGTGCCATTGAAATGGTCGAGGGTACAATGGCCCCCATGTCAGATCAGCACATCGCCAAAGAGCTTTCTAGTCTTCATTGTCATTCTTCATTAATTCGTTTCTACAATTGAATATGGTTGACCTTTTAATAATCTTCAGGACCGAGCTATTCTCAGTTGTTCACTCAAGACGTATAGAAACGCCATCTAGCGTCCATTCGAGGTCTCAAAGATGCATGAAAAGCTGACTAAGTTTGTCTAAATTTTTGTATTCAGTCAGATTTCAACTCTTTGTTGTTATGGTTTGCTCAGTTTCGGAAATTTGTTATGAAAAACAGAACATGAAAAACATGAAGAACATGAAAAACAAGGTTCTCCAAAGCCTGAAAAATCTAAAATTGTCAGGAAAACTTGAAAGATATGGAAGAGTAAGTGGATAGTGTTGTTTTTAAAAATTCAATGTATAAATTAGCCTTTGCAGTAATAACATTGTTTTAAAATCTGGAAAAGTCAGGGAATTTGGAAATTTTATTTATGGGGGAATCCTATAGGAGACATGGCCGGTAACGATGTATAGCAAATATTCAAATGTTATGAGGATATTCACACCACTCTCGGTTGGGAAATTTGTGTAAATAAAACAGAATCACTGGGAAATATTTTGGAAAACTAAAAAAAATGATTATCAGTTTTTGGGAACCTGGAAATCCGTCTTAGCGAACCTGCATCTCATGGCAAATTTAAAAATAATCCCTATAGGATGCGTCGGTGCTAAAGCCTGAATGATGCAGGCCTTATACCGGCTTTACTCACTTTCCACAAAGAAAGGTGGTATTTTTTGTGCAAAAAAAAAGGGGGGAAACTTTGGTTTTTGCACGAGACGGTTATATACAGTGGCAGAATATATAGTGCAGATCTACATTAGATGGGTTTAACATTTGTACATTTAGTATTCTGAAAGGCAAGTCAGGCCAGGCTTGCTTAGTGCTAAGGATTAACTGAGGCAACAGTGAACTTCAATTAGGACATGTATCTATATTTGAAATCCGTCTTTGATTTCTCCGTATTTCGGATCGTGTCGGGGAAAAAAAAAAAAAAAAAAAAAAGACTGTAGTGAAGTGATCCGTAAGATCCAGGAAACTTGTTGGCTAATGGTTACTTGACAATATTAGGCCTATTACGATGAAATCCTTCATCGAGGGCCAATCCGAATCATCATCATCATCATCATCATCAGCAACAGCATCATTTGGGCCTTTTTAAACAAAATGGGATGCAATTGTATGGAAAAAAATCGTAGGTTTTTTAAGATGCCTATTCCCATCTAGCTTCGTCAACTTAATATTATACAATAATAAAAAACATGCTTCGAAAGGAGTCTGTTTTGAATCCTTGACTGATTTATAAGCCGAGGATCTTTTCGAAATAGATTTTTTAGGCATTTTCATCGTATAATTTCCACAAGGAGCAACGTACTTGTAATATGGTAATACTGAGAGGGGTATACAGATACAGGGGGTCCTCGATATATACATATATCGTTGATTAATAAATGTAGTCTCCATTTAAATTCATAACTATATATATACTGTATATGAAATTTATATATTATGTATATATTAAATACAAAGCGTGTAGTATGAATACGTATAATAATATAAAGAAATATAAATGAATTTTGCAAAACAGTAAAGACTTTATACTATTATTTATAAGACGCTCCTTTCCCCCCCTACTGACATTAATTTACGTACGTCTTATTACAATCGATGGCGTCCTATAGAATTGATGGAATATGGTATGTAATTTCTTAGGATATTCATATGACTATCCATTTGCACATATTTTCAAATTTTTTAGTTGTTACGTTTTGTACAAATTTAGTTGTTACATTTTGTACAAATTTAGTTGTTACATTTTGTACAAATTTAGTTGTTACATTTTGTTAGTGTTACATGTATTTTGAAAACTAAAGATGGCCACCAAGGATACCTATATTTGCTGTGATTTTTTAACATCGTTTCTCCATGGCTAAATTCGGACTATATCCGAATAACGTTTAATTGAGCAATTTACCTCGGAAATTTAAAATTTTCTGATACTAAATTTCGCATCATCTCGTCCACATGACGAGATTACAAGTTCCAAAAGGCCCGTCTAAACAAATTTCATATCTCCCTTCATACCTAAATTACACGTTCGAAGTTATTCCAACATTTCATTAGCTAAATCAAATTAGGCGATGTCCCAGTAAATGAACAAGGACAAGATTTAAATGCAAATGATATAAATCAATATATGGATTTCTGTAAGTATCACACAAAAGCGCAGGTACATACACACACGGGCATTCTGTTACAGCTGCGAAACAATATCGTGAAAATACGAGATTCGAGGCATGAATACCGTCGCAGCACGTTTTTCTGACTGCCTTTTAGATCCCTTTTTAATAAGAATAATACGAAATATATGGGTTTTGCAAGTTTCTTTGTGAAGCAGACAACTTGATGCGCATTGTTTGCAAACAGTCAGACTTAAAGCATGACGAGACCGACTTAGCAATATGGCTGACGCCTCGTAATATGCTCAAAACTCAACATCTTTTGTCGTCCTAATTGAAAGCCCGAATGACTTGGTTTTTATTAAATCACAGACAGCAATGTAGGATGTCGTAGCGAAAGGGTGGTTTCTGACAGATCGCGCCCTCTTTCGGTCATTGTAGCGGAATTAGAGAATGTACGCCATTATTATAGTGATCGTAAATTATAGTTATTCGCATGAATGGAAATTGAAATTCCTATAGAGCGATTAGGTGGCATTTGAAGCTTGAAATTTCACTCCAAGGTTGCTTACGTGTCGATGAAGTACAAATTTTGAAAACGAGACCCAAAAATCAATACCCTAAAGCAGTGCTTTTCAGCCACTGTGCCGTGAAGGGTCTGCAAGTGTGCCGCGGAAATTTGTGGAACGGTCGAGAATTACCTTTGAATTGTGAATTTTTAAAAAAATGTTCACCTGAGCGGAACCTTTGATTTGTTTAAAAACGTGATTTTTATTTATTACATTGCAATTATGTTTGGGGACTGTTGATATCAAACGCATAATGCAATATAATAGCAACATAGCTATGTATATAGCCGTTTTCCGGTCCAGCACCCCCTTGTGGCGTGCGACTCTTTATCATGACATTTCCAACATGGCAGCGCACTTCTGCTCCAGCGCGGCCATAATTGGAAATGCCACATTAAAGGCGCATACGACACTAGGGGGCTGAACCGAAATAATACCAATTACAAAATTCTTAGAAGAAAATGAAAAAACAACTTTTAATTTGCTATTTTTAATTTTACGGGCAAAACATATTTTAAAATATTCCATTTGGAATGAAAAACTCCCATTTTCCCTATCGATCCCCAGCGCCATCTAGACTTGATTTGCCGCAACGGCGCACCGTATAATTACCTTTCTTTGTGTGTACGTTCGCCATCTGAAATTTCATTTCTTTTCGAAATGAGGTTTTTATATCCGAGCGAGAGCAATGCGTTGGGTTGTTAATTCTGGCGGTTTTGGGGGGTAAATATCCGAGGAGTGGGGGGAGGGAAGAGTTCTCCCTCGGCTGCGTTCTATTTAGCTGGGAAAAGTAATCAATCAAGCCGTCAGCCACTCCCTCCTTCCTTCCTTCCCCCCTGTCTGCATTGCTTTGGACTCGCCGCATATCCAGACATTAAAGGGGATGGACCAGGCTGATGACGACATCCAAATGGTTTATTATGGAAATATTTCCCTTGGCGGCTTACGTTTTCAGGGCGGGTTCCTGCGTGGTTCAACGGCCTTCGCCTAAATTCTTTCCCAAATTAAAACTTATTAACGTCAATGAAGGACTGCGTTCTAGTGGCTAGTTACTACTTTGGCGATTCCCAATATGGCGGCTGAAGAAAATTTCCACTTTTGCAAATCTAGCTGGAGTTGATGACTAAAATTTAATATTGAAAATGGTACACGCAAATAATCCACACTATCCTTGAGCAATTTTCTCATAAGTGTGCATATCTCCAAAAATTAACAAAAATTACGCATTATTCTCAAAAAATATATGCTCCAAAATCTACTAAAGCGTGTAGTTTTTACAGAAACTGTAGTCACGAGATGGATTGAAAACCGATGTTTCACGATGAATTATAAAACTATACATTGATAAAATTAGTGTCAGAATGGCTTGATATCAGAATAGCCAATTAAATATCTTTCGTCTAATTCATTTGATTAGACCAACTTAACAGGTTGAAAAATAATGTTTTAAATCAAACTGTATTCGAATGAAATGTGGCTCCCATTTATAATAATTAAATCCATGGTATATAAAACATTGTATTTGTTCACCTTTTTCAAACATGTATACCTTATATTGACTTTATGGCCCTTTTTTTTTGTTGATTTTGATAATAACAATAATTTAACGCAATGTATTGGTATTTACACATTGGGCAGCACTATTTACCTCAATATCAGTTACAATTAAGCTTAATAATATACTGCAGCTCTTTGATTGCCATGGATGTAATTGCACATTGTATGTTTACTTATAAAAACTCAAATTACTCATTAAAAAGTTGCTTTAATCGCCGTATATCCTGCGTATATATACTTTTTTTCCAATTCTTTAGGGAACGAAAACAGA
>JAQGAE010002041.1:0-19571 GCA_034696685.1 Julus scandinavius | reverse complement strand
ATTTTGAAGTCATTTTTGGGGCCTTTGGAGTACATTTTTTTCGATTTTTGTTGGCTTGTTACGATCGTAATAACGTCGGAACTATAGGTGGAAACTATAGGGTTCCACAAAACATTGTTGCGACTGCAATTCCCTTATAAGCAAGTTCTAGTGAGCCATCATGCATCAAAAAATAAAATAAACCCATCGATTCATTCAATGTAATGAAAAGAAAAATCAAAATGATCATAATACGGTAGATGTACAATCGGGTATTTAAAATACTTAGACGTTTCACAGGTTGTGGCGTGAAAGATTCCGTGTCTAGAAATCTGGGTTTTAAACGGGTGTCAATGCCGTAGATGAATAGTAAATAAGTGATCAGTTGTATCCAAAATATCCTCGATTTATTGGCATTAGTTTGCCTTTTGTTGCCAAATTGAGAAGCAATCCATGCGCGTATTTCTCTTGATGCATCGTGGTTTTAAGCTATGTTCAAAAAGTAGCTCTGCTTTGTCAACATGCTGTTATGTCACATTATAGTATTTAAAAGTATTCGTAAGATCAATATCCATTAACAAATCCACTTAACGAAATTGATGTTAATAATTTTCTGAATCGATAGAATCTTTTATACTGTATCCTACATATGCGCCGTAGAAATTATGTTGTGGTTTATTCAGAGCTGTGGCATGAAATATTACACGGTGCTAACCTTGACTTGACTATTTTTTATTCGCGAATCGACATTTAGAAATTACAATACTGTTTAATAATCCTCCAATAAATCAAGGAAATTTGTGTACAAGATAACATTTCCATTCTATATAATATAAAACCATACTATTGTTTGGGGAAAGTATTGTTGACTTCAAATTAAAAACATAATGCAAGTCCATAATTGAATAGATATAATGTAGTGGTATATTTGGGAAAAAATGTTATATTATAGGACATATAGAAATGAGGTGACTGTTCAACATCAAATTTTAGATCAAATTTCAGTGTATTGTTGTAGCTTTACCCACTGTTTTTATGGCGATGCTATATTTTTATGATGTGCTCTTTTGATATAGTTTTGCGGCTTTCTCTATTCGAGCTTTGTATTACTCGTATATCTGAACATTTTGCATGCATACATGATAAGGCACATTTCGAATTAAAATATATAATCAAACCAACTAATCGATTTAAAAGACAATATATGTGAGCTGTATATTCAAATTGATAAATATTGGACTCAATTGTATTCGTTGAATATAGCCTCATAAAACAGTTCAGAATTTTTAATTACTTTCTGCTACTTTAGTTTCTTAAATATTAATATGATGTGCTACAAACAATCAGTATAATTATAATTTACTTTATAATTTTATATAATTACGACTGCATTTCCCTTCAGAGAGTTCCAGGCTGGACTCTAACATTTCAAATTTATGCATCCATATGTATACCTTAAGTTTAATTCACATTGTGAAGAATTAACGTGTACGTAAGTGCTGTGGCTGCCACCTGAAAAATATTTAGATAAATTTAATACGAGCTATATTTTTGTAATATCAACAAACTGCTTATTTATAATGGTAATTATATGATATTCCCAGAAATATTCCCAGGTTGGGAATTTTAAAAATGGATGCTGCACCCATAGCGATAGAATTTACATAAATTAATGAAAATGTAAGGGGAGGGGGAAGGAAACAGACATGTTAGTCACGCTGTATTGCTATTTCGCAGGTTAATACAGCAAAATCACATATACTACATGTATAACATCGTTTAAATGCGGGAAAACGCAACTGCATCAACACGTATAATTTGATCAATATGAGATTAAGTTCATTTTCTGGATGACAAAGGAATATAATATCTTACTGATAATAAAAATGGTTTGTCAATGTCGAAAAATCCCCATCCTGTAATTGATGGCTGGTTTCCTTGAAGTCGTGTGCAGTACATGTGATAATCCAATTTAGCCTGCAGAATTTATATTGAAATGACATGAAATAAATTGACGAGCTTTGCATGTTGGTAATTAACATACATAAAACTTAACTGTGTAACTTCCATAAAGTTCTTTTTCGATGAAGAATCATCCATAAGCAAGAAATCTTCTGGACAAAGGCACGATAATGAACTGTTTACCTTAATACAAGCATAAAATGTTAAATTTTACTCACAATCACATCTCTGAATAATTTTTCAAATGTGTAGCGTGAAATTTGTCAGTGACCAACGTGCCAGGGGGCGAAAATTTGGGTAATGGAGGATGAGGGAAGAGCGAAATATAGGCAAGTGGTGGAAAAATGGCGCTAATTTGGGTGTTTTGCCCTGGGCACCAAATATCCTAGCTATGCCACTGGTGACGGACTGGATGAAGTCTTGATGAAGTAGGCCCCCTTAAACATTTTACACTTTGTTAAAAATGTTGATGATCTTTAGTTTTTGATATTCAGTGCATATATTTCACAGATATTTTAAAATTTTGTTTCTTTCTTGTCAAAACATAAATTATACACTAGCAATCAATATCTGTCACTACAGGATAATTATCGCAAAAATAAAGTAAGACATTTCTCATTTTTTGTAGAGTCAGAATTAATTGACTTAACAATTAAGTGCTTTACTACTTGTATATAAGATGGTCATGTAAACATTTTATTCGATATTAATTCACTTACTTTAGAATTTACTGAGGTGATCAAGGACGTTGTTGTAGTGAGGCAGCAGATGGTACCCATCAAGAAGATGGAGAATATGCCGTTTAAGTTACCATATTCCTTTGATGTTATCACTCGGAATAACACAATTCCATTGATAATCAGCATCGAAAACCAAACGAAAAGAATAAATGAAATAGCACCGTTCACCTCAGAAAGCATTTGACAAACTTCGCGATGACATTTTATAAATGACTTCAACTGAACAGCGCCATAACCATATCCGTTCACCCAGTCTTTGTTCTGACAGCTTAGCATGTCCAAATTGCTGTCCAGTAGATGCAACGATACAATTACTAAAACTACAACGAGTATTGAAAAACTTAGCAAAATTCCGTAGTTGAAAACATCCATGATCACATCCAGAATGTTGAAGGCAAAACAACCGATTATGGGCATCACCATTTCTTCAATTGCTCCTTCATAAAAGGTACAATTTTTTGCAAAAAAATCCATGCTGAGAATCCTATGCAGCGCCTCGCCATAGAAAGCGAATATAAGAAGAGAAAAAGTGCCAGCAATGGACATACCGATCATCACTATTCTTCGAAGTCGATTAGGTAACGAATTTATCCGGTGATTGTTCCCCGTAAAACGTTTTAGGTTGGTCATGGTCAGGAAGAATAATTTGCTTAAGACGTTGGAAATTGTGTAGTCATAACGAAAAACATAGATGTATGTGAATAGGTTGTTGTAAAACAACAGAGGAGTGAAAAGTTTAATGGCGCATTTTGAAATGTTGCAATAGTAAATCAGGTTGAGAAAAAAATTGAAACTTTGCAAGTTTATCAAAGCAATTAAGAAAAAGAATGAAATTCTGCATATTATAAGCCAAAAACTACATTTGCGACGAATCTCCGATGTGCCAGTATCCATGTCGAACCGAATATTAAAACTATATATTTTGAATGCGAATGATAGTGGTTTCAGTACCTGTAATATCTTGATTTTTATTTCGGATTCAGTGGTTTTGTCTATATTCCAAACGCCTACGGTGGTTTTAGTGCTTTTCATCTTGTTACTATTGTAATAACTAAAATGAAGTTAAATGTTGAAATTTAATTTCTCCACATGATTTTTTGTAATGTCAAAGAAAATTTTACGGTGGTTTCTACTTCTATATCGAATGATATAGTGAGATATACAATTTTATGTTAGTTTTGCAAATATTCAAAGCTCGTTGTCAATATAATTTTTTTTATTTATTTGTACGTTTTTCTAGAAATGTCAGTTTCTGAACGTTGTTTATTTAAAAATAATGGATTACAATTTGCAAACTGCTACTTAAATTAAGCTGTTAGCATAGCAAATAGTTTTGTGATATGGAGTATGCATATTATTGGATACATATTTACTTTCGATAATGTCATTAGTTTTCGTTTTTCCCTCCTGTCTTTCTCTTTCTTTGTCTTCTCCTTCTTTGTCATAAAAGTTACTATTTAAGAATCGCTATAGAACAACCCAAAAATTTGACTTTAAATTCTGTTATTCGCATTGCAAATATTTGCAAATAAAATTCTAATACATATGTATTAGAATTTTTGGTGAAATCTTAAAATGTGGTTTCACAATCTTTATTTAACCATCGTAAATATATCATTTACGTACATACAATGGATAAATTGAATTAAACGAGGGCGATAAATGTTAATAGTGAGTTGCCCTCAATTAGGAAATCGAATTAATATGTTGAGGCAAGTTTAACAAATGTAATAGAAATAATTGTATCAGTAATTCAATAAATCGATTTTTGGCATAAGTGAAAATACAGGTCAGCATATGTTAGGTTGAATATTTTTCTGCACCGAATATATATAAAATAAATATATACGTGTATTATCATTGAATACAATACATAGACATTTGTAAAACGAATAATTAAGACATAACTTATAGCTTACTGCTATTATGCAGTAAATGCATCGCATAAGTTCAAGTTAAATATTTGTGTTCTTCAACGCCCGTTATGCAGTATTAAGGAGTAAGTTAAGATGAAACCGGAAATCTGAAATCACAAAATTATCATTGAATGAGGAATACGAAAAGTTTTCTGGAATATATAGAATTGTAATTATATCTTATCAGGGATTATCTGTATACATACTGAAATCAGTAATCCCCTGTTGATCTGGAAAAATCCCATTCCCGTTATTTGTGGAGGACACATCTCTAAATGATGGCAATAATTGTAATAGTCAAATTTTTCCTGTAAGAATTATTCAAGGTAAGATGTGACTGTTGCACATTGCACAAGCCACATGCAAAACTTTCGAGCTCCAAACAATAGCGAAATCGTCAACAATAAAATCTAATTCTTACTTCAAAAGAAATTTGATCTCTGCTTGGCATAGAATCTTGCATCCAGTTTTGCATTGAACTGTAACTGATATTGATAAGGGAGCTGGAAACCTGTAAAATCACTGAATTTTAGGTAATTTTTTATTTGAGTTATGACTCGTCCCACCACACAATTAAAACGTAGTCTTAGTTTAAGACTGGTTTGATGACTGATACATTTTTTGAAAAGACATTTAACAGCAATTAAGATCTTTAATGTCATTAGCTGTCATTTAATGACGATTTTAAGTTGGAATTCATGTCTTTATCTACAGTAAAATAGCCATGAAAAATGTCTTAATTGGAGATAGGATTTTGCGTTAAGATCTGTATACATGTAATTAAGGCATTCTTACTTCCGATATGACATATATTTGTGTATATGATTATTTATAGTATGTACATGTTTGTGTGATCAGGTGCCATCACTATTCTTTCTATAACGCTATTCTTCAGGATTATCAGATATATCTCAGAAGGTTAGCGCGTTACATTTGGTATTTTGGAGTTGATTTAGCTGCAGGATTGCTAACTGCATTTTGTCATCTTTTGTTAGTATTTATTTTAATTACAAATTCCGACATTTTGTTCATTTAAGACATTTAAAAAAGATCCATTTAAAGTATTGGTTTTCTCTACAAGCCAACAAAAACACTTAAAGTATCTTATATTAATGCATGATATGTATGTATTTTTTACAGTGAAACCTACTGTTTTAATCGATTATCAACCATCATAATGTTCATCGACAAATGAGAGATGCAATAATGTTTTAATTAATATTATAAAACTTACCTTTGAATTAACATTCCCAATAAGGATGCAATCCACAACCAAATGAATGATCAATAGAATCAGCGTTAATATTCCGTACAAGAGTTCATCGAAATACGTGTCTTCTTTTGTATTAAAGCGTAAAAGGCAAATAACCAAGCAAACTATGTTGGCAAGCCATATAAATATTAAAACTGAGAACGCATCATTGGTCTCTGTAACTAGTTCGCATACTGTTCGATGTTTTTCAACAAATGTCTTTAGATAACGAGCAGTACCTTGATATTTGTTGCGATAAGTAATTAGAATATCAAAGTGAGTATTTAGACATAGGATGAAAAAGCAAAATGTTACCAGAATGGAAAATAAAATAGGAATTATGAACTCATAGAAGCACAGGTTATAAATAAACCTCATGGCCTCGACTACAGGACAACCTAAAGTCTGTAATGCAGTTGTTGAACAATTTTTCTCATCGTTAATGTAAAACTCTAAAACGAAAGTATAGGTATCATATAAAGTATAACACCAGTGGCACAGCACATGAATCAGAAACAAGAAGGACCAAAATCGAATTTTACTTAAAATCTGCCGATTTCCTTCTTCCATTTCTGTGACGAGTGTATCAGTTAATTTTGTTAAAATTGAGGAAATAAATTTTTGTCTATACATTAAAAAAATGTAGGTTATTAGGATTCCGAAAACCCAAGCTGAAAATGATAAATCTATGAATATAGTGCTAAATTCGACATTTTCGTTAAAAGTTTCGATCATTTCAAGTATTTGAATAATTCCCGTGCTTATAAACAATATTATAATTAAAAATCGATACAAGTTTAGTAGGCTACCGTAAATATTCGAATATTTCGTGGTGCTCATACCCAAAATTTCGGATTTCAAACGTATATCCACTCCAAACACGAATACAAAATAGGTTACTAGTTTGATCCAAAATACCAATGATTTGGAGCTGGGTTTCACTTTTTCATCCATATCCGACGCTTTCCACGCATATGTTAGCCGTTTTTGCATGTCAGTTATGTGTTTCTCTATCAAACAAGTAATTTATATTCAAAAATGGGCCAATGTGTCAATTACATGTGGAAAATTCAGACTCTTTCATCACTTAAAATCGTTATTATCTAGTGAATTATATTTGGATGCTTTTGAAAACGTTAATATTGATAAATGACAACAGCACTGACATGCAATATATTATATAATTATGTTTATTTTAGTCATGCAGTTTTACATCTCTAATAAGTACTAACAAATTTGCAATTTCGTATAGATGTTTCGCTTGGTCTCCCGTGACGAATTCTGTTAACAAATACGTGTACATTAACTTATTTCTTTGATGATAACTATATATAAAGTACAGTCTGTAATTGCCCATAGTTTAGATGCTGCCGCCCTAATTTTACAAGGCTTTCATCGTACAGTAATTTGAAAGATTGAAATGACCATTATTGAAGTCAACATTGTCAACATGATCTTATGATCATGCAATTTGCAACAAAAAATAAATAAATAAATAAATAAAAATCAATACCTTTTATATGGGGATGACAGCTTTGAAAGACATCTTGTTGGAAACAAATCGTCATTCGGAATTTTGCATAACACTTGACGCGACTAAACTAATTTGGAGAAATAAAATGCAACACGGATACTTTTTGTATACTACATAAATATTTATTCAATTTTATTGATCTGTACATCTTGGAATATTGAGGATTAATAGATATATACATATGTCATACCATAATCAGGTGTAATCAGGTGTTACGATAAAAATAATATATATACTGGTAAAGTGCTTCATTGCTTTAATGATAAATTGAAGTATTTGTTGCTTTTAAGCACAATTATGTGAAACAGTTTAAATTACATTTGTTATCAGACATGGTGTAAAATTAGGGTGTAAGTTAAGACAACCCCAAATATCTGAAATTAAAAAAAGTTTGACGTTTCAACCAATTAAATATCATTCAATATGTATAAGTTGCTATATAAACAGTTAATTCCATCATAAATTAGGAAATTTTAGTAGTCGTTTGTTTACTTTACAGAATGAAAAATACCGCAAATAATTTCGGTAGTGTTTGTAATTTATCTTACCCCAAAAAGTAGATTTCTCTTGATCTGGAAAAATCCCCAACCGTTGATTTCTACAGGGCATAAGGTCAGACGACCGTAATGCATTATGCAGTCTAGTTTGGCCTGAAATAAGATAAAGAGGAATACATTTAAATCGATATCCAGCCTTAAAATCCACCAAATTGGTTATAGCAATTAATTAAAATTATTACTTCAACAGGAGTGAAGGAATCGTAATAATATTCTTGAAAAGGTCGGTTAATTCTACGATTATCTATGGAGGCATTTCCAATATCTTCCAACATGTTGTAAACCTGAAGCAAAATATGTATTATAAATAGAAGTTCTCGCGTTAACGACATATGTTCTACAGTTATTTGCATACCTTTGAATTGGCTTTTGAAATTTGAATATAATTAAAAACAAATTGAATTAAAGATGATGTATTGACAACAACAAAATAATATTTTGACGGATTTGTAATGTCAGCCGTATTACGAAATAAACAGATAATAAGATAGATATTCATCGAAAACCACAGAAAAATCAAAAATGAAAAAACGTCATTTGTTTCTGCAAGAAGTTTGCAGGCCTCTTGGTGATCTGTCAGCAATGTCTTGGTTTGTGTAGTAATGTATGACCTTTTCCGAGTTATGATAAGGAAATCCAAATGTACATTCAACATCATGATAAAAAAGGAAAAGTAGGTTAACGACGTAAACAAAAATATTACGTCGAGGAATTGAAGGATGCCGAAGGATAACACATTTAACTTGAGAAAGGTTTGAAGGCTTAAGAAATTCATAGATTTAGGGATATAGGTAGCCGTGTGTGGTTTGTTCGTAATTATAAGAAACGTAGAACTAGTAAAACACACGATCCACAATACAAAAACTAAAACAACAGCTGTACACATACACATTTTTTTCTTTATCGGATATGCGAAATTTCCATTCCTCACTTGATTTGCCAAAACCAAGAATAATTTCGATGACAGAACTGAAATGGATTTCTCTTTGAATAGTAAGCATACATAAGTGACAAGAGAAACGACTGGTATGACTAGCCACAACATTCCAATAACAATGTTTTCAAGTGGAATTGCTAATGCCCGACTATCAAAATACTGCAGTACGTTATAAGTAACTACGGCCAGCATTAGTGAAATAATTACGGAACGGAAAATCCACAAGATACATTTAGCAAAACTGGATCTTTTTAAACATGGGGGATTATTCCCGTCAAGGCAATAGGGATTCAAACGAACATCGATGCCGAAAATTAGGGGCAGAAATGATATCAGTTTTACGCAGAAAATTAAGGTTTTCAAAGAATTTGCCTTCATTCTGATGCTAAATTTCCGAAAATAACAAAACAACACAATTTAAGATATAGGAACAATTATGACTTATGATTTGTACATGTGGTTATTTATATGGAAATTGCATTAAGTTTTCGATTTTTTACAGCTGCTGAAATGGCATTTTCAAGGCCCTAATAATTGCTTTTAAAAGTAACGTCAAGCGTATAATTTGTATTGATTGATAAGCGCAACCATAATTAACTATAGCAAACGACTATAAACAATTTAGTAAATTAGTTCAACAATAAAAAATGCAGTACGAAACATAACATATTCTACAGTTCCATAATTTAATAAATAATAACTGTTATGTAATTTTACTTCGATTCTATATGCCGATGACAAAACTAAGATGGAATTTTCGTTGAATAGTAAGCATATGCAAGTGACAATAGAAACGCTTGAAAATCAAATACACCAATATCTAAAAAAAATATTGTGCCTCAAAAGTAACTACGACCAGCATTAGTAAAATACATATTTATTGAACGGTAAATCCTCAAGAAACATTTGGCAAAAAATGGATCTTGTTAAACATTGGGGATAATTCCCGTCAATGCAATAGGGATTCAAACGAATATCGATAACAAAAATTAGGGGAAAATATGTTATCAGTTTTACGCAGAAAATTAACGTTTTCAAAGCATTTGCCTTCATTCTGATGCTAAGTTTCCGAAAATAACAAAACGACACAATTGAAGATAAACGAAGAATTATGACTTGTGATTTGTATGTGGCTATTTATATGGAAACAGCATTAAGTTTTCCATTTTTCTACAGCTGCTGAAATGGCATTTTTAAGGCTCCACAACAATTGCATTTGAAAGTAACGTCAAGCATATAATTTGTATTCATTTAACAACGCAACCATAACTAACGATAGTAAGCGACTATAAACAATTCGTTATTTATTTGAATGATATTTATTATCATACCAATTTGCAAACATGGAAATAAAATACTAGTATTAAAGTTTTATGAATTTTATTGAATGGCTGACATGAATTTGTAATGCTGTATTGGCCAGAATATTGTATTATTATGTATGCATAAAATAACCTTACTTAAGTGTAGCAATAATCGATACACAGTCATTAAAACACAAACTTTAACTAGTTTACTAGGATGTAACATTTTATTTGTATTTGTATACATTTAATCATTTGAATCTGTAACCTAGCGCAACAAGGTACAATCTAATAGTACAATTTACTTGAAAAATATGTATAGAATTGGATATTTTGATAATTATTGAGTCTTTAACTTTACCAAACTTTTAGTTAAGTTTGATAAAAATGTCTTAACGTTATTAGACGACTACATTAAATTCAATATATTAAGTTGCTGTTAAGAACAGCATTGCATTGAACGAAAGTGGTCGTGGTACCATAATTGTGCATTTATTTTACGAAACATTGTTATGCTAAAATATTCTACAGTACAATAATTTAAGAAATGATAACTGTTATGTAGTTATTCTTCGATTCATGCAGTACCTTAGATATGTGAATACAAAATATATTTCCTTAAAATATTGCAACACGAGTTTAATATTAATGATCTGACTTTCAAAAGTAAACTTTAAAGAGTTTGATGTTTTAATTCTGGTACTTTACGATCAGCATTTGATGATACCAAGAGATTGAAATGCATTCTAGTATGCTAATTAATTCCTTGTAAAATTAAAGTATATGTTAAAACAGTTCCGGCCACCTGGAAAAAATAAGTAAATGATTAAGCATTAATATTGGTAAGGCTAAAAATTGCATTACCAGTCAATAACTTTGGTAATGAATAAAAATGCAATAACTTATACATGCATTGTTTTCATACATGTGCAAGACTCAGCTTAATTTTTAAAATTTTTGGTGTATAATAAAATTTTAACGATATTATATTTGTATATAATCTAGATGAAAATTTCGACATGGTTCTCTCTCAGTATTATTCGCTGTTAACTATAATTGATAAATCTCTTGCCATCATTGGAATAAAATTTGTGTATCATATTTCCATAAATAAATTTTCTTAATGTCACTAATAAATTCTTTTCAATTTTAAAAAATCCCCATCCTGTAATCGATGGAGAGCACAGCATAAGATGAGAACAATAAAGTTGATATTCAACCTTCGCCTAATTATGTAGAACAGAGGAGAAAATATGCATTAATTATTGGATGTAAATTGGTAATATTGAGCAAATTTACAGTAATTTTAGCTTTACCTTACCTCTATAAATTCAACACGTTGCGAAAGCGTTAAGTCAATTGTTGACTTCAAGTAAGTTTCATTCTCGAGCGATTCTGTAACCTATATTTGTATCAATCATAATAATTATTTCATAAAAACGACTGTATTGCATGTGTGTATAGTTGAAAAGGTCTTACTTTAGAGTTTACAGATGAAATGAGCAAACAATCCAAAATAAAATGAAACAGCAATAAAGCCATTAGAATAGTTGTAGAAACACGCATATCGGTATCGGAGATAGCATTGGTATTTTCTTTGATGAGGCAAATGATCAGAAAAATATGACTCGAAAACCATATAAAAATAATAAACGAAAATGTATTGTTAGCTGCTGATACCAATTTGCACGTTTCTGAATGTTTAGTCATGGAAATTTGAATGTTCTGGTGTTTATGATTTCTCTGTTCATTAAGAAATTTCATTGAATCCAAATTGAGTATCACCAAAAACATGATGAAAGCAAAATTATTCAGAGTTACAATAAAGAATGGGATCAAGAACAAAACTGAGAATATCAGAGCTATGGAGTGAATATATTTTCTCATCGGGCATGATGAGTCGGTGACAAAGTTCACTACATTTTGACAATGCAATGGGCTTACAAGGATGTCATTTCTGGAATTATCATACATGGCCATTATCACACTGCTGAAGGAAATACCCTGGTTGCTAATAAGAAAGGTGAAAGATCCACAAATCGAAACAATGGACCATAATCTAAATCTCTTCCACACCAGTTCAGCGATGTCATTGGCGTATTCGTACTGCAGTTGTTTGGCGAGATGCAAAATAATATCCTCTAAAAATGCAGAAATAGATTTCTGGAATCGCAAAAAGTAGACGTAGGTGATCATGTTGCACAAATTCATGGATAACATCCCAGCCCCTAAAGCGTTGAACCCGTTTTCGAAATGCTCATTCCTCATTTTGAATAATGCCGAAATGAAATCAGTTAAGTTGACGATCGTCAGTAGTATTAGAAAGAAACTATATACTTGCAACATCTTGAAACAAGTGGTATTTTTGCCTTTGTTGGAACTGAAATTTAAACGAATATCTATTCCAAAAATTAGCATGAAATATGTCAGAGGTTGAATCCAGACGTGAAGTGACTTGAGGGTTAGGGGCAATCGATTTTTGCCCATTCCTTTAGAACTCTTCCAAGCGTGAGTAACGTTTGGTACATTAATTTCCATTTAATAATAGATTATAAATTCTAAAAAAAAATTTTGAAATGCCAAATTTTGTTCAGAATCCAAAGACAAAATTCTTTGATGTTCCAGAATAACATGATGTGACGAGGTTATTATTATGCTGCACTCCACCCATAAAACATACACGAACAATAATTCAATGTTGTCATGAATCAATAATGTGAATTGTATCCAATTTGTGCAAAAAAAAGTTATTGATATTAAACATGATATGTGAAAATGTGTATACATACTCGTATTTGACATAATATTGTCATTATTTTAAATTGAGCGATTTCTTTATAATGGAGACTCGTGTTGTTGTCAGAAATGTTTAATTTATTATCTTGGATTTTCAGTTTTGATGAAAACTTGTACAATCTGCCACAAACTACTTACAGTATTATTTTAATTACGTCCCCCAATCTGACTTGTCATGTGATGATGAAAAAGATAAATTTTAATGATAATTGTCTTATGAAATATACAGTCACTATCTGTAGTATCAACAAAACAACACCTGGTGTTTGAACATTTAGATAAATCTTGTTATTATTTAATGGTCAATTTACTCCTTTGATAATAAGTATGTACGTTAAGATAGTACCAGCCACCTGTTGATTAAATAATTATCAAATAATTATTAAAAAGCATTGCTTATGTTTTGATTTTGGTTATTACGTCATAAATGCTATAAAATGCATGGCTTACTGTCACTAACAAATTCCTATTGATGCTGAAGAATCCCCATCCATTTATAGATGGTGGACACATCATTAGATGAGAACAGTACATGTGGTATTCAAGCTTTGCCTGAAACGATAATTTGTAAAACATGTTACTTTTGAGCAGAACTAGTTTTGTAATCATTTAAAAATAAATATTACTTTAATATCTGCTGAAACAGACGTTATTGTAATCATTCCTGATTCTTCATACGCAATATTATCGAGAGAATCAAGGACCTGCATACATTTTAATAAGTAATAATTAAGAATAATACATTTGCTCATACCAGTGCCTTAAAGTTGTAATAAATTCGGTGCCTTGATATGTTTAAAAATTGTATTGTGTAAAATGACTGAGTTGTTATTGCTTACCTTTGAGTTAACCTTTGCAATAAGTAGGCAGTCCACGATGAAATATACAAATATTGCAAACATGAAAATCGTAGTCTCAAAATGCATATCTGTTTGACTCGTATAGTCCGTGTTTTTGCTTATTAGGCAAATTAGGAGAAAAATTTGCATGGAGAACCATAAGAAGATTAAGAAGGAGAAATTATGATTTACACCTTGAATCAATTTGCAAATTGCACGATGTTTTATTGCGAACTTCTCGAGAATGCCATTATTATATTCATTACTGTGTTCTTTAATTTTATGCTGATTCTTAAATTCTGTCAGCATTTCAAAATTAATGTTTATCAAGATAATAGTAAAGGAAAAGATGTTTAAGCAAGTGAGAAAGCAGGGAATCAAGTACATCATCGCAACTGCACTAGACAGACATACTGCAACGTAAATGATTTGACAATTTAGAACTTCTACAAGTTCGATTCTTCCAGTGCAATTAAGCTGACTAAACGACACTTTGTTTAGATACGAAACTGTGTAAAAAACACTGCGAAATGTGCACATAGCCCCAAAAATTAAAATCAAAACGTTACATGTCACGAAAACAATCGTCCAAAATCGGATTTTATTCTCTGCAGTATATTTGGTAGAATATGGGCAGCCATCCTGAACTTGGTTAGAAATTGTCTTGATTACTGTGGATATAAAACTAGAAATTGACTTTTGTTTTATTAAGAAAGTTATGTACGTAACTATAGAACAGTAATTGAATAAGCACATTGCAGTCGTTATAGTAGTTGCTAGAAATCCGTCGTGATATGCTCTGAGTAACAAACTTATGTTCTGAAATGCAGTAAAACCAAATAACAGCACAATAATACTTTTGTACAAATAGAAAGCGCACTTGCTGGATTCCTGGCTGTTGGTGTTGAATTTCAAGCGAATATCAATACCAAATATCATCATGAAATAGGTTAGCAGTTTCACTAATCCAATTAGCGATTTGGAAGTAGGAACCTTCCAAGCATTCTTCGAAGTTGCAAGCATTGTTGATGTAATTTGAACTTAAAAATTACCGAATCTAGTTGATTTTGTTCCGAAGCCTGGAGACAACAATTACCAATTGAATCATACGTTCGTAAAACTGAATATTTGACGTTGAAATGCATTTGTGAAATTAAAGTATGTGTAATGAAACAATCTATTTAATTGACAAGGTCTTCATTCTTTACACGCAAAAATAAACACATTATTCATTAGAAATGTAAACAACATATCATGAATATTAATATATAGACATGTGTCAATTATTTCATTACCAAGGAATGTGTTTTAATTCTATAATGACTTTTCAAGTGGTCATGGTTTAATAAGTCATTATCTGTAATTAATTTCGGCACACTATAAAATGTGAATAAATAAAAATTTAAAACACATCAATTCATACTAATCAATCGTTATCTGCAGCAGTATAGATGTCCACACTCATAAATGTCATTGATTAGTTTACGTTAGTCCCAATGCTGTTTATTTGTCACGTAAGTTAAACCGACATAAGGTGCTTTCCAATTACTTGCAGATGCAGTAAATTTAAACGGGAAAATTTATTGAAATCAACTGTTTAATATATTGTTGAAATAACATTTGTGAAAAGTAAATAATACATGCACATGTATCTTGAATTATAATTTTGTTCCCTCATCAATCAATTCCATAAAGTACAAGGGTGTAGGTTAATACTGTCCCAATGATCTGAAATAATGGATATATAAAAGTAATTATTAAAAATATTGAATCATTCAAGACAAATAAATTGCTCAGACTTAAATCTTACCGTCAAAACAAATGCCTTATTTATAGTAAAAAAACCACATCCAGTTAAGCTCACCGGAGCCATCAAGTGGTTGGTCATGTAAAGAATATGCGTTGAGTGGCACTGTTAAAAATAAATGTATTTGCACATTTTACAAAGCTTTTTAAAAATAAGAAATACAATTTCAACAATACCTCAGTATTCGTGGTTTCTTTCTCTTGAATTATTCCTTGGATGAAAAGCTTTAGAGTAGACACAACCTGTGGAAAATACAACGAAAATTATGTTTGATCATTGAAGTACCTGATAAAAACTCACTTGATAAAAGCCAAAATACAGATTTGAAACAGTTAATCGGATCCAAATTATTCAGTGAGTATTTGAACATTTTTTTATAATTTGATTATATCATACAACAAGAGCATAACGACAGCTGGCTGTATATATATAGGGGGAGGCATATTGGGGATATATCCCCTTCCCCCGGAATCCAAGATATTTTACAAATTAATAACCGAATCGGCAAAATATAACAGAAGAATTGCGCTTTAGCATTAAAAGTGCGATTTTTCTAAGGTAAAATTGCAATTTTTAAGGTAAAAACGCATTTTTCTGCATTATAAATGTAAATTTTTTTCTTAGGTAAAAATGCACATTTTTTAAAAGTAAAAATTTGATTATTAAGGTAAAATCACAATTTTTCTGCATTAAAGGTACGATTTCACCTGGGCCAATTAATTCTCGGCTATGCCGGAGCCTGCATAATACTGCGATCCTAAATATATAGCCAAAATAGTCTACCTAAAGATTCCCCCTTCCGCCCTTAAAAGTAAATTTTACAAAGGTTTTTATAGATGTTTGTAAACTACTAACCTCTTCGTTAACCTTGATGACAAACAGTGTAACAGTAACAAAGGGCAACACCGTGCAAATTAAACTCAACAGTACACAAAATGAAAATGTGCCTGAAACGTGGTAAAAAATTTTCAGCGAACGGATCCAGAAACATGTCGTGAGAGTTTGGGTGGCACTCCAGGTCAAAAGAAATGGAGCAAAAATATCTTCGGCCTCTGCCACCAAGCCGCAAGCTTCCCTATGAAGAGCGTAGAACTTAATGTTGGAGCACTTAGTTTGCAAATCATTTGGTTCGGAATTATTCAACAAAGTGCGAATGTGGCGAAAAGCCAAGTACATAAGTTGACAGAGCACCAATAACAATGCCACAGTTACGAGATCAAAAATCTGAATTTGAGTAACAATCCATTGAAAACTCCAAGATATGGGACTCGACTCCATGAAATCTAAATGAAATATTATAGAAACGTTCACTAATTGGGTTATAATCTGATTGGGCTCTTTGGGCATATAAACGAGGATGAGTCTCTGGCTCAATTGCATCACGAATGCAAAAATAAAGCCAAACAAGTAGAAATACTCTAGGCGTTTCATCTCACGTCGAATTACTGTGTAACTGCTCCCAAAATCCGTGTTCAGGCTTGTGCAAATACGTTTGAAAAACTGCAAAATCTTCTCACGTTTTCTGATCACTGTAACATAACTGATGAAAGATGAAAGTCCAGAGGAAACAGTGGGAACACTGCCATACAGAAGCACAGATTCGACGTTCAAAACCCCGTAAATTATCAAGTTTCCAAAAACAGTCAAGATTGTTGCTATGAAAGTTCCTGTTACGATTTTGAGACATGTCAAGATGATGCATTTGATGTTCGATGACTTCTTGGAGGACAGTTCGATGCCATACAAGCGAAAAACCCAAACTACCATTGGAATCAATTGTGTAGCTGTTGGATTTTCCAATTTTTTCGCCCTAGATGTGTTTTCCATGAGTTTCAATGACAACTTGTCAGGAAGGCTGTTGTCAGCTGCCATGTTGCACTACAACGTACTGCAGTAAAACCAGGATTTGGAAAGAATCAGTTGTTTTTTCCCAATTGGCAATGAACGTTTCTGAATTCAATTGGATTCATATGTGACGTGTTAGATTAAATACAATTGGAAGTTACTATCGAGACCATGTTTCCTCTGAAACCTTTCGTAGACTGTTTGCTAATATCACAAGCCCATATTATTGGCCATGGAGATAACCACACAAACCGTTAGATTTGATGAAAAACCTGAAGTGTTTACATCGTGCGGCAGTGACACATATAGGGCTTTAAAGATAAACGAAGGTCGGATAGATCAGTGTATTGTTTGGTTTTCTATTGGCACCAGCATTTTAAGTGTTCAGAGACGTGACAATATCGGTCATTTTGGGCGGCGTTAATACCAAAAGTCGAAAGTTCGATATCATTTAACTAATTTCGTGTTCTAATTATAATTGGGCGTTGTCGTATATTAAGGAACATAGATGCCATAAAGTGGTTGTATACTGCCAGTAAAATGACTAAATATGATCCAGGTCATGCATCTTATGTTTATAGTCTACAATATGTTTTGAACGTAATAATATATTTATTTTATTGCCCACTTAACTTTTATACAGTTAAATTCTTATTGTCGAAATAATATTTTGAAAATATGTCCTACTCCTCAGCACTGTTGCTAGAAAGTTCATTGTTATTTTCTGGAATTCAATACTGATGTGGTATAATTTACAGTATTATATAACATGCAATAATGGTTTTACAGTTTTTTCAAACGTTTTATCAAACTGTTGGTGTTTTAATTGAAATACACATTTATAACATCTTTAAAGGTTTTTAAGCTGAGATATCCCTTTTAAATTTAACTAGTGCATGGCGAGTATACCGTTAGGGCTCTTGCTTTTTGTAAATTGTATGGATATGAATCCTATTAGTTGGTTTTAACATGTTGAAATTTTACTTTTTCCTTTAGTCACTGCATGCTTTCATAAACAAATGGCATCCGTTACATGAACAAAGTACAGAAGCTAATATAAACAACCATATCATAAGAAATAAAATTTCAGGAATGTACAGTTAATTACAGAATTTTGAAGATAGTTACAATATTTTCTTCATGCGTTAGCATCTCCTACCCATTTGAGGGGTTAAAAAATAAATTTATTGTTATCATTATTGTATTCAATATCTTAAGGTACTGGAAAATATTCATTTATATATATTTTAAGTTGTTAATCAGCAAAACATTTAAGGTGTCACAAAAGACCTTTTTTGGTATTACAAATCACTTTTTTGTTTAGCGTAAAATGCTTTACCTGATAAGTGCATCTCCCTAATTAATCAACAATATTAATCAAGACCCTTGTTATACTTTAGCTGCAAACACACTTACCTGATTGTTAACTTTGATGGTGCAACAGGTGACCACCGTGAAAGGACAGACTGCAAATATCAAATTGAGAATGCTAGCACCAACGAACTGGACCGACTGTAGAAGGTGGAATTTAATGGTCCTTATCCAAAAGCATGTGGTCAGCACTTGAGTGGCACACCACACCAGCAGAAATGGGGCGAAAATACGATCTGCTTTGGCCACCAGGATGCTGGCTTGGCGGTGCTGCCTATAGAACTCTTTAGCGTCCATTCTGATAGAACTACGCAGTTGGGACTTGATCTTCTTGAAGGCCATGACCAGCAGATGACAGATGATAGCGTAAAGCGAAACTGTTAACAGATCAAATATGTGGAAATAAGCGAATGCGAACTGGACGGCCAAAGAGACGATCCTTATCCTCTTTGGGTTCAGGAGTCGGAGAGTACAGTTTTCCAGAGACTCTTGGAGGACCTTGGGATGTGGTGAGTAGAAGATGAGGAACCGACTGCCGATCTGCATGGCGATCAAGCCGACGATCCCACCAAAGATGAACCGACTACACCGCCGAACATCCCTGCGGAAGATCGGCACGTTGGTACCAAAGCGGGAGTCCAACTCTTGCAGAGCGGTCTTGAAAAAGGACAACAGTTTTTTGCGTTTCCTTATAAGATTCACGTAGTTGATTAAAGAAGAGGCGCCGAAAGA
>JAQGAE010002040.1:0-19572 GCA_034696685.1 Julus scandinavius | reverse complement strand
TTTCCTTCGATATCCCTACACTTTTCCTTCGATATCCCTACACTTTTCCTTCGATATCCCTACACTTTTCCTTCGATATTCCTACACTTTTCCTTCGATATCTCTACATTTTTCCTTCGATATCCCAAAACTTTTCCTTCAACATCTTCAAACTTCCCTTCAATAACTAAACATTTCTTTGAAATCAATATACTACAGAACCCCTTAACTCTTATAACACAATGAATAACATCTTGTTCTTCTTGTTAACATCAAACATTCTTGTTGAGGAACTTTTTCACTTTTTTCTATGGCAAGAAACTTGGCGAAAATAGTTTACACATAATACATCTGTTTACCCGGCCCAAATTTTCCTGTTTTCCGAATTTAGTATGTGAACCCCGTCCAATACCACACCATGTAGATGAGCAGTTAAATACTTTACCATGCAGCTGTCAACAATCTTACACAAAAATAAATATCTTCAAACATGCGTTTTGAACCTGCACTAGCATGCCAAAATAGATCAAGTTTGTTTGCACAGCCCAGATTTTCTCTTTTTTTCCCAAAAACTCCGTAAAGGGGTGAATTACACACATGTACGTTGACCCTCATTCACATCCTGGGACGCACGAGCCAGTTTAGGTATGTACATAACACCTTTCAGCAAAAAATAAACTTTTGCATTCATGTATGTACATGTATTTTCAGATGTCATGTCATTTACATAATTTTCGAATTGTCAATTTAGTGTATGCAATCATTACTTCTCAACTGATTACTGCAAGCATGTTGTCAAGCATCCAGAATCCAATTTACTTGCTTACCAAGTTTGTTAAATTTTTGAAAAAAAAAAAATTTAAGAAGATTAGTATAGTGGTGGACGATTCATTCAAAATGATATAACTTTAGTTTTACAGTTAACATACTTTATAAAAACATATCTTCTGCTGAAGATCCCCAAACCCAGAGTTTTTCAACAATTTTCCACTCACAGCACACAAAATTATTTAAAATTTCTTTAAAGAGAAGTTTTATCAGAAAGTTTTAGCAATAGAATAAGTAAAAATCCTCTTTCTTAATATAATTTCATTCAAATTAAATTTTTGACCATCCCATAAAGTTCCTTGGCACACCTGTTGAAAAAGCACCGATTAAGAGGCAGTGACCACAGGTCAATTTCGAATAAAAGTAGTGTGCCAATGCAGGGTTCAAACCCAGCACCCCGGGTTCAAAGTATTTAAATTTTGTCTCGCCAGCCAAACATTCTTTCATCAGAAATCCTTTGGTTACCGACACAACACAAGTGTCCATCGGGGCATGACGGGAACTCTTTAAAGACCTGACCTTGTTTTTGGATTATATTTCAGCGGCATGGAACCACGAATGCGGGCCTCATTCGTTCGGCTAGGCCCGCAGCTGACCGCCCGTTCTCGGCATGTAGGCCATATCTTCGCCCCCCAAATCTCAAAATTTAAGGAACGAGTTTGCTTACCGTAATCACCGAGGACTCCGACGATGGCGACAAGGACTAGTTCCAGGACAAGACACGCAAAGTTGGTCTTTTTCCGCACATTTTCCATGATATTCCCAGGGAAGACCCTTACGCACTCCACCAGCACATGAAAATTCAAACACGACTTCTTCTTGCAGAACTTTTTTTTTTCGGCTACCTTTCTACCGTTCTCTCGCGTACGTGGGTTACTGAACCACTTCTGACTCAAGAATGCCGCCGCTGCTACACACAGGTGTATAAGTAGAACGGACGCTCTGACGTCACTGGCCAATGGAAGGCCGTCAGCTGATTTATGTCACGCCCATATCACATCAGCTGCTGGCGGCGGATCGAATCCCGTTGATAACAGCTTTTTTTTTTACTTTTATTTTTCAGATTTGCTGTCCTCCAATCTAGTCCTGTAATATTAAACGATTTTAAAAATGTATTCGTTTTTTTCGTATTTTCAAGTTTATTTCATTTTTTTTAACCAGAAACTTATCGACTTTGTAACAAAAATACACAGATTGGATATAAAAAAGAAAACGAATGTTTAACCATGACATGGACACATTTCAAATTGAAGTTCATTCAATTACAGTGTTAAGCTTTTTTCATGTATTTTTCGTGTTTCTTTAGTTTAGATAACGTATACTAATTAAAATATACAGGTAAATTATTTGTAATAAGCGGGAGAAGTCTTACAAATTAGTAATTCAACAATAAAAAATTGTGAAACTAAGTAAAGCTAGTATTAATATTTTTTTACTTTATTTTTCAGATTTGCTAGTTTTGTAACATTAAACGATTTGAAAAATGTATTTGCTTTTCTGCACTTTTAAGTTTGTTTCATTTTTAAAAATCTTTAATTAAACCAGAATATTATCCAAGAATGTTTAACCATGACATGAAAACAGTTCTAATTGAAGTTCATTTTATCATTCTCACTTTTTGTGTTTATTTAGTTTAGATAATGAGATACTAATCCTGTCTATTTATTTGTAATAATCAGAGAAAGTTTTACAAATTAGTAAATTAAGAATAAGAAATTGTAAAACCAACTAAAAGCTTCGGAATTATTAAAAATTGTTACATTATCATATTAACTTAACGAATACATTTGTAAAATCCAATAAAATGCTAGTAGCTGTTAGGAAACGCTAATTTCGGCGGATGTGAAAAAGAAATCAGTTATGTGCGCATGCGCACATTCACATCTGCCTAAATAATCATTTCCGGCTGAAGTTACTAGCTATAGCTAGTAACTTCAGCCGGACATATATGTTCAAGTTGTATTATATTAAAGTGACGTCAATATTCTAAACATGTTATCAAATCTATTTATTTTGTTTAGGGTTGTATAATTTTCTGACGTGAGTAAGGAAAATACATGTTTATGAGCTTGTTGCTAAAATTCGCTCAATTTACAGTTGTCCCAATTTTCTGATTATAAATTTAAGTAAAACTACTTCTAATAAATTGTGCTGAATTTTCACTTTGTTTTCGTATATTTACGCGAGATGGCGTAATAATGGTGACTTATTGGAATGCACAGTTTTTAAAAAAAAATGTTTTTACTAAACGCCATGTCTAATTTTTTGTTGTTGTAAATTTCATGTTTTTGGGTTACCCAATTGCGGCACCGAGTTTTGTGTAGCACAAACCTAATAAGACACAACTAATTTAAGAAATAACAAGTAATCAGAGATTATTATGCAGTTTTTCAATAATTATTAATTCGTTTTCGGTTAGTAGGTCTATAACAAAGAAGCAAATACTTTTTTTTAAACGCGAAGTCGTTTACTGGAAAAGTAGACCCACTTATTAAGTCTGGGTTCAACTGACTAAACATCGAATTCATGTTAAAATGTTGTGATTAATTTTCGGGTTAAGCGCTATTCTTTCAATTGTTTTTTACTCAAATTGAAAAAAAAAATGTATTGCTAATTTTACCCCCAAACAAAAAAAATACTCAAAAACATGTAATTTTTTGTATCTAATTACTCACTTAGCATGAATTTTAGTTAAAAATACATTTCAAAATGTTATTTTAGGTGATTTTCTCGCAAAAAGATTTATATAGTTTTAGTTATCGTGCTTGAAGAAAAATGTGTTTTTAAAGTGTTTTTGTTAATGTTTTTAAACATATTTTGAAAGAAATTTATTTAAAAAAATTACACCAGAATTTCTTAAAGTTGTATTTTGAAAAGTGGTGTGGTCATTTTTGAAGAGCTGGTAAAGTAATGTCATGGCAAGGTGTAATTCAAAAACAACATCATATTGCTCGCATGCTTTGACGTAATCAGTTTGGTCACACTGTCATTTGACAGACCTTTGAAAGTATTTTCAGTGAATGAATTGTGTTACAAGTGTCCCGAGGCAGAAGCTGACCCCTGACCTCCTGAAAACCGAGTCCTTGATCCAGGATCTGAAACCCCTCCAGGGTCCTAATGCGTTAAACATCATGGACCAAATATTAAATATTAAAAGGCGCACCCCCTACCGACTGTGCCACTCCATCTTAATTTGTTCCAAAGTTGGGGGAGCAAGAGTAAAAGCGTACCCTTAGGGGTCTATTGACCTTAAACTCCATCAAGCAACGCACTCTGCCTGTTGTTCCACCCCCACCCCCACCACTGGGCCACTGGAACAATGCAAATAGGTAAGGGGTAGCTGTTACCACCAGGGGTCGTCCATAAATAACACCTAGCCATTTGAAGAAATAAAAAACCTGTCTGCATATTTTCTTAATTACCATGTCTCGCAACGAAAAAGGGTTCACGAACATCAGTTCCAAATATATATACTTATTATGCATAAACGAGTCTTCTCACTTTTTTCATTTTAGCAGTTAGGTGAAGTTTTGCGAAAATGAAATACCAAGAATTCAAAATGCAATGCCCTCTTAACATGTCGGGATGTTTGTAAAAATATTTTAAAAAAACTTTTAGTAATGCAGTTTTTGTCCCCCAATTGTAAAATGTGCAAAACAAGCATACCTACGAAATGCATATGTTTTGCATACTGTGTTTCACTGGTACTTATCAAGGGTGTACTTGCGGTATTAAACTCACCCTGTATCACTGCAATTAACATGAGTAATTTGATGCCTGGGGTGAGGTTGATTGATCTTAACAGCAAAAGGAATGCACCTGGTCATCACTGGGCTTTATTGAAGTCCTAACTATGCATGAGGGTGGAGTGCAGTAAATTATACGCTTACAGTATAATATCAGTCATCTTGAAACAAAAGCAGTTATGAGAAAAGGGTTACGAGTTTAAGGGCTTTGCATGTACGATAAGTTATTGTCAGAAGCATTAAAATATGGTTTAATCTGTACGTTCAGATGTAAATTGCACGACCATGAACGTGTTTTTTTTGTATGGAATCAACTGGGTTTAACGAAATGCAAACTATTTGAAGATAACAAGTTCACATTTTTTAACTTGAGCTTCGTGATAGTGGATAAACGTCTGCAGTAATGCAACATAAAAAATGAAAAATTGCAGATGCAAAATTTATAAGCAAAATCTAACAAGACAACTGAACATATTTACAAAAATGCCATGTTTCTTATTATTAACCCAGATACTAAAGATAGGTATGTGTTCGATGTCCTTCTGGCAATAACTGACCAGCTGTCTTGTTGTTGTTAACAAGCAAGAGAGCCAACAAATTAAATCATTTTCTCTTTTCTTAGATTCTACTCCTAACCTATCCACTTTTCCCTTGTCATATTTCTTCCCCATCCCCAGTCACCTTGTCATTTCTTCCCCCTCCTTTTTTCCTTGTCATTACTTCACTTCCTTTCTTTCTATCCCTCTCTTCCCTTGTATTACCACGACGTCTCCTCTCCCTCTTCCATTCATTCTCCCATCCTATTTCCTTCCTTTTATCCCACCTTTCCTTGTCATTCCTCTTCTCTTCCCTCCTTTCTTCTACAATTACCGCCATCCTTTAGTTACACATCCCTTCTCTTTACTAACCCCACATCTCCACATCCATCTACTGCCACTCTTCTAACTCATTTGCTTTTACCCTTCCTCCCTAACGCTCTTTTTCCACCAACGCCCAAGAATTATACTTCTTCCCATCAATGTTAATCTAGTCCAACGACTCTTGATTGTGTTTTTTATCGTTTTTAATTAAGGCATTACTTTAAGTCCTCCCTTTCACTGCCATCACTTGTCCCACCTCCACTCATCACCTATAAGTCGTCCATCTTTTGACTTTCTTTAAAACATATGACGCTCTTTTCCCCCTTTTTTACTTTACCCAATGCCCTCTTACTTGACTGCCCTTCTACCACACTTCTGTACCCTCTCCCCTCGCTTTCTTCTACTACCCTCCTGAAAGCCATCCCGAGAGCCAATTTTACCCTCCCTTCTCGCTTTAACCTCATGTTTTTTTTCTTTTTCACTTTCTTCAAATTCTTTCTAAATGGCATCCCACCTGAGATTCTCCTCTCCTCCGACTTAACATTTCACTCAGTTCTTTCAGTTTTCGTCCCTCCTCGCATATTTCCCTTTCTTCACATTCATGTCTTCCCCTTTTAACTTTTACCCCTTGTTCAACAGTTTTCAAAATCTTATCACGATTCCACCATTGGCAGCATTCACCACAATTTTACTTTGGGCACCTTGAGTGTTGAAAATTCAAGGCCTTGCAATATTGCATCTCTTGTAACATGTACACTGTTTTGGACACAAATAATGATAGATAATTTGATGAGCAGACATCAGACACCATCTGTGTTAATGATGGTTGTCTTGCAAATAGTGTGAGGTGATGACTCAAAATATCCTATTGGAATCAATATAATTGATTCAAGAATTCAAAGATAAAAGATGTGGGAACTACTATTCACGATGACTGAATATTAAATTTATGAAACAAATTTACTAAATGTACAAAGAGTGGATGTTTGAAACCACAAGCTGGGAAATGACAAGATGTTGGAGGAAAGTTAAAGGAACTTCCCTGAAAGTGCAACTTTTAGAATGTTACATCTCTACAGGCAATCTTCTTAGAAAGCATACAGCACAATTTGAGCAAATTACACCAATAGATCAGAACTGGTAATTTCGGGTGCCAAATTGCACATGCCACCAACACTTATCTTTGCAGGATGTCACGATCACATGACTCCCAACCATTTCGAGCATTGTGCAACCACACACATGAGATGATCATGCTATTTATGAATGCAATTCTCAATGTCCTATCTAAATTACAATCACCTACAAGGTGGGAAAGAGTAGACGTCTCAAGCATACAAGTATAACTGCTTGAAAACACAAGTGGGGGTAAACCCCCAATAAAACTGTCTGCAGACATCAAGACATCCATTTTTGAAGGGACTTGCGCTATCTACCCTCAGGATTTTTTCGATGTCACTGGCCCTCACTTTTTTTTTGCTAGCGAATTACGGATGTGGATTTCCCCACCCTGTTGTACAAGATCAATGCCCCTAATTCCACTTTCTTGATCCGAGTCCTGGGCCATTTACCCCCTCCTTTCACTTTTCACCAACGTCCCTAAATCCGAAAAGGGTTACTTGGGTTCAACCTTTACAGTGCTTCTAATTGAGGAATGCAACCAGTTGTCTTAGGGGACGGTTTTAATGACCCTTAAAAACAAATATTTTCTGAATAGTTATAAAATTAATGGGGATCAGGAAGAGAGGGGAAGGGGGTTTGGTAAATCAGAGGGGGGTAGAAATGCTTATATCAGTCACAATGTCAGTTAAAAAGCAGTTAGAATATTCTAGGAACATTTTTGCAACGGAGGTTGATTGATGAAAAAAGAGCAACTTCAACTTGAAAGCCATAAATTAAACTGTCCCAACTTGTCATCATATAACTACATCAGAGTAGTTTGGTCACATGCTCTAAGATGTAGGTATTTTTAATCCATTTGTGGTTTATTTTTTCATTGTAAAATGACGAAAATCTTTCTGCAAATTGGCTGACTCAACCCTTTGGCTTTTAAAAATGTGCAAAATTGCAAAGTTTTAAAAAGCATGCAAGTATGGTTTCGTTAAAAATATTTAAATAAATATCTGTGTATTTTTTATAAAAAATTTTATATTAAATATGCTCATGTAGAGTTACTTCACTAATTTGGTAAATTTGGCAAATGACGTATGGCAAAAGATATGCATTTCTGTTAATTTAACAATAAAATGTGCATTTTATTCAAGATATGTTTTGAATTGAGTGTCTTTTTTGTGGGTAATGAAAATGATATAACTGATATTTTATAACAATGCATAATGAATCTTTATGTCTAAAATCTATTTTTTGAAAGAAATACTACAGTAAGTGTGTCTTCGTGGCAAGAACTGGCATCGATTACAGTTTCTTGACCCTAAATTGCTCTTTTACCCAAATTGTGATCAGGTGAACAATTACTCCCAGTGTCACACGATCAACCAATTTAAAGCTGTTTTTATATGAGGAAAAAAACCCATCAAATTATTGTTATTTTCCACTATTAAATTAACACTGGTGCATGGCACCTTATTCCAGTGATGGTATAAATCATCGATTATCTCGATAAAAAGCGTGTCCCCAAATTTGTAACTTCTCACCGAATTACATCATTATTCGACCATTTGCAGGTGATTCAATGCGGGGCCAAGTAGAACTTTTCATGCAAATGGTTCCGTTTAGCGCTTGTACGAAAACGCATCACTAACGTTCAATTTTTTTGTATCAAAAACCATGTTAATGATCGTCGATTTTTGGTACCAGGGAGAGGAAAAGTAACCCTCTGCCAAGAGCAATGTCTGAGTGAGGTACAACGAGTACAACGAGTACAACCCCCCCCCAAAAAAAATTAATAAAAATGGAAAGTGAATGTCACCAAGTGCCATTCAGTGATTTCAAATAAAAAAACAGCCATAAAAAATGAATTTTACATTTAAGACTATGTTTAAAAATCAAACAATGTTATATTGCAAGTCGGGGACATTCAGGCTACACTAAGTATGTAGAATTAAAAAATAATAAACATAGTATATAAATAATGGTGCAAATGCTGCTTTTGTAATAAGAAAAATAAAATATAGTAGGTCAATATACCATCGTCCATAAATTCCATGAAGGTCCACCATTACCTCGATTTATAAATTGCAGAATCAATTCCCACCCCAAAAATAATTTGTGAAAAATAAATGCCAAAAAATTAAAGCTTTTTTGAATCAAGGATTTTTCGCGTGAGTATATTTGCAATAAATATGCAAAACTATATCAAAATTAAGTGGTTTTCAATGTAAAAGTGGGTGTAAGGCAATTACTTTATTTTTGCCTCCTGAAATTACTGAATATTTTTATGATAAAGTCATTATAAGCACAAATTGAGCATTAGCACCTGATATAAAAATTAAATTGCTGCAATATGAGCACAACATGCGGCTATTAAACCAATAACTGATCAGCATAGCAAAATAACCATATTTGTGACACAATTCACAATCTATAGTAGGCAATACTTACAAGGACATTGCAATTAGTTACAAAACGATGCCGTAAAAAAAAAAAAATATATGCATTTCCCATTATCCTATAATTTTGTATAAATTTGTCACTCTTCGTTAATTTTAGACATTTTTGCACTATGATCTAATCATGATCCATTAGTGAAAGGTATTGTGTATAGCAGTCATGTTCAGGTAAACGAACTTGGAATTATTAGTTGACCTTTTCCTTGACCTTATTCTTGCTCGAAGTTTTTGTTTATTGTTTTCTCAAAAAATTAATTTCTAATTTAGATTTAGTGCAATTGCATCCCAAACAGTGCGTGGCGGTGCCCAATTTCCCAAGGGCTCAGCCTACTCCATATCCCTCCATTTACCTAATTCTAATTAATTTATTCATTATCGAGCCGCGAAATGGCACCGTAGTTCTCACTTGCTCTTATTATTTGCAAACAATCCCAAATGGCCTTCACCAGCACAAATTTCGACCATGATAATTGCTCAAGTAATACCCGTTGCTTTTTATGCCTGAAAATTGTTTTACTAACCTTAATTTTGTATTTTCGTGCCATTTTCAAATGAAAATTTTCAAGCAGTCAAGATGGCCGTCGGTGGAGAAGGCTTGTTACTTCTAATGACCTAAAATATCAGTCTACCTACAATCACAGCATATTGTATACTTGTTGCTGTACATTGTACAGTATTTATTGTAACAGAGGTATTTTAGATAGCGTGCTTATTTATAATTTATATTGCAATTGTACATTGTTAACTAACATGTAAATATTTTTCGAAAAGTACCACATGTATACAATTTATAATATAAATATATACTATAATAATTCCCTATTAATGTAAGGACATTGAAAATATGTCTCTTCTGTTGATTATGATAAATGTCATTATGGAATTAATTTAAAATAAAAGTTTCCAAGAATCCAAGATGGCCGTCAGTGGAGAAGTTTTAACACTAATTAAAAGTACCACATGTATACAATTTATAATATAAATATATACTATAATAATTCTCTATTTATGTAAGGACATTGAAAATATGTCTCTTCTGTTGATTATGAGAAACGTCATTATGGAATTAATTTAAAATAAAAATTTCCAAGAATCCAAGATGGCCGTCAGTGGAGAAGGCGTTTAAGAACTGTTGGAAAAAAAAAGTAAAACTTTGCTAATAAGTGATTGTTTTTTAAAATGATTTCATACTTTGTTAAATTGTAAATTTGGAAAATTGCAGCAGTTTACAGAATTTTACCTGAAATATATGCCTGTTTATAAGTCGCCATGCAAAAGTCATGTTAAATAACAAAGTAAAATTGTTTTTCCATCAAACATCCATCCTAAATCCAAATAATAACACTAATTATAACATATTTAATCTCCTAAATGACATGCAAATTTAAAATAAGTAAGAAACAATAGAAGTTGAAGGAATGTTCCCATTCATATGCTAAATGTGATGAAGTATACAAATTAATTATATTATGTCTTACGTCATCACGATATGCAACAAAAAAACCAAGTTTTGAGAAAATGGTAAAAGTTAAGACACTGCTGAAGATCCAAGGATATTTCGAAACAATGCATTTGATTCATCTTGAATGCTGATCACTCATTTCCATTATACGGCGTTTAGCCTTGTATGAATTTTTAATGATACTTGCAATGATCCCTGTACGGTTTTGAAAAGAAGAGCAGATGTTTCCTTTACCTGTTGGCATTTTGAAGTTATTTTTTCCTTAATTGTTGGTGTATAAGGAAATTTACCGATGATGTCATGACAGGTAAGGGGAAAAATTCTGACCTATGGCCAACAGACATCAGAATACATCCTTTTCATTGAGGAACTCTTAGAAGCCTTGCGTGAAAGTATTTTCGTCTGGTGTTACCCAATATTTTGACAAACATTTTGTCCTCAAAAAGACATTTACATGGCTTCCGGATAGATCTTTTAAGAAAATTTCTGATTCCTCACCAATGAAGCATATGGATTTTCAGATTACAAACAGGATTCAACTTCACAAATTATTTCCCACGATAACTTCTTGGAGAAATATTGAAACATGTTCAATTTGTTATTTTTATTTTCAATTTTCCAAACTAAACATCTTTTTCACATTTTAAACCAGTCATACATGAGATGAGCATTCCACAGACATTACTAAACTATACAATTTGCCATATAGTTTGCATATATAGTGTCATCCTCAGGTCATGGGCTGGCACTTGTTTTCCATTCATTGTGAAATTAACAAATGCTTTATTCACCACAAGTGTTCTTTAAAGATGACTTCTGAACCTGTCTTGGTCAGTCTTCAGTTGTTAAATTGAACTTTTAGATGATTTTTCCAAATAACTGTAATCATCAGCAAGAATGGCAAGATTGGTATTATTCCCAGTATTCAAATTCGGGGCAACATTTTGAAATAGCATTGTTTCAGAACGAGAAACACATTTACAGCATGATTGGTAATGTTGTTTTTGGTGTCAGAAAGTGCTGATTCACATAGGGCAACAGGTACTATTCTGAAAATGTCGTGTGAATAAGAAAGCAACATGTATTTTGTGCTGCTTTTGAAATATTTCTTAAAAATAAAATTAAGCATCATCCATCAAGATGAGAATATACTCAATGATCAAATATGTATTGCCAACACATTGTTATTTCATTATATGATAATGTATTTCACACTACTAATGCTAAGTGAATTAAATATTCCAATATACAGTGATTCATAGTCTGTTTTTCTACAAATATTTTATCAAAATAAAGTCGGTACACATTCTAAAATAAATATTTCAATATGTACGTTAGACTAGTTTAGAAATGGAAGGGGTAATTTTTTTTAATCTGAACCATTATGAATTTTTAAAAAAATTAGGTTAGTTTTCAATAATATTTAAAAGTAGCTACCACGTTCTGTAAAATCGATATAATTCCACGTATAAATTTCACTAAATTTAAAAACACATCAGCTTTTCCAAATTTATTATACCACAATTCATAAGAATAGTTTTTCCTTAACGATATTTTACATGAATATTTTCAAATTGGAATTGGACTAACTATGTTCTTAGGATTAAATATTACCCTTTCTATATATTTTTAAAGTACACTATACAATTTTAAAAAACTTTATTGGTATTTCGTGTACAGTAAATTAGAAAACATTTTCATTAAATTGGAAAACTTTGGTGTATAGCGCTGAGCTAATAAAATAAAGAGGAAAAAAACAAGATTCAGAAGCCAATAATTACACTTTATGGGAAATACCCTAAACGAAAGAGGTAATAAAAGACAAATATGAGATTTAAATTTCATTGTGTGGGAGAGTTAAAAAAAAAACGTGAAAAAAATCGTTGTTTTTGCATCCGCTTTATGGCATATACTGCTGAAATACTGACGTCATTAGCTCATCAATGATGAAATCCAAAGCATTGTCGACGTTTTTTTGTTTTTAAATCGGAAGTTGTTTAGTAGCAATATGCAATTAGGAAGGAAAATTCCCAATTTATTATACTGCCATTTATACGATCACTGTATCATTGCAAAAATCCTCTTACAGGAAGGTAGTATAAAAGAGTTTGTAAAATGTATATTTTTGAAATATTTTTGAAATCATGTAAGTTTTTAATTACATGATGATTACTTCAAATATTTAGGATATCAATCTTAGTTGCAGGTCCACAGTTAAAATATGCCAAGGATTTCTAATAAACTTCTTGGAATGCTAATCACGATATTCTACAACGTAGCAATTAAGGCCAGTAAACAATGTTCTAAATAGCCAAAATAAGTGAAAAACATGTACACAAAAGGATGGTACATGTACTACATTATCATACAATATTCGGCAATGACTTTAGTTTGGCAAATGCTTGCTAGACTCCAGCAATTGAACACACTAACACCGATGTGAGATTTCCTTCATGTTCTATTAACACTAGAACAATGGAGGAATTGGTTTTGCGTTTTTTTGTAAATTACTGGGTTTGCCTTCTGTTAGAAATTGTGTTTTTCGAGATTCGCTTCATATTTGTAATTTACGAGGAAAATAGTGGTCAGGGTCGCATAATTACTTTATATTTGAACCATGTCGTAAAATTCGGTCTGTACAATACCAGCACCGCTATGATTTAATATATATTAGATAATTTATAAATTTTAATTAAAGTGCGTTTCTTTCTTAATTGCAAGTGTAATAACAATGGCTTTCCAATATCAGCTCACAACTTCATAACAATGTATTTTTTTGCGAATAAAATGGAGTACAAAAGACTGAAACATTTTAAGTCGAACATTTCTTTTGCGTTTTAGGTGTCTTAATTGGCTGATTTATTGCAGCTAATTAAGACGAAGACACATACATATATGTGTTTCAATCATGTTATTTTGCACATTCTCAGGATACCAATTATGTCTATAACTGTAGTGAGAGGAACATTGTAAAACGTATGTATGAAATGTGTGCCCTAAATACAACTAGCAATTTATTAAGTATGATTCGTAAATTACTTTTAATAATGTTGAATTCACACTATCTATCATACTATTTATGGAAAGCAGAACTTTAAAGTCACATAATTACATTGGTTTGTAGAAAGCAGAATATAAAAATTCCAAAACTTTACAATCTTGGAAATACATGACAGTCAATTGGTATTTTCCATGTCATGTTTCAATTCCATGCAATCCAGGTTTGGAAAAATATTATACTTATATCTCCATAAATGTATGGAAACATCATAAACATGTATATGGGCATACATGGCATAATATTGTCATACATTGACATAATGTACATACATGGTCTATATATATTGCAATAGACCAAATATCTCCAGAGAATTATAACTGATAATTTAAAATGTCCATCTACTCTTGTAGAGCCAAAATACAGTTGATTTCCCTGTCTGATTTGGAATGCGAATATCAAAAAACTGTCAAAACTAACATTTCCTTATCGACAATAAACAATCATGCATTTTCTATTGGACAACTGCTATCATAAATTCAAAATTATCATAACAGCACAACCCTGTGAAAAGCTGAGAACCTTATAGAAGTCAAAGACCATTATTAGTTATTCTTGCAATACCTTGTGGAAAGGTGAGAGCCAATGCTCTCAAATCTCTGTGTATTTTTGATAATCAAGACTTCACATCTTCATCAGACTTTTTGATGCGAATCAGGGAGTTAACCAAAACCAGACATGCTTCTCTTGGAATTTCTGTATCACTGCAATCTTTCAAATGCTATATAGACTCAGAGAAAACCAGTGAAGAAAGCTAAAGATGTTTCATGCAAGTCAAACTCTGTAAGTCTTGAGAAAAACCATTTCTTCCATCTTACCTCACGAGATCTTACATTTGTTCTTGAGGAAGGTAACATTCTCTTCTGATGGTCTATGATGCAATGTGAAGAACACGTGAAACGATATGGAATCACGATTGAATGTCACAGTCCAAATTTTTAAAAACCACCCAAGCACCACCTTGCTCGATGTTCTTTCTAGCAAACTTAAATCAATATGAGGACAATCCGCTCTCACGAATTCACGAGTAAAACTGCAGAAACATTGAATTAAAAAATGGGAAATACCCTGCATCTATGAGACATTAGTGAACAATGCACTAATTCTGCTGCATCATGAAATAGATTCACGCTCCAGAGAGATATTTCGTTAATGTGCTTAAAGAATATTTAACTTAATTTTAAAAAATGCTACAGATTTAAGTGGACAAAAAAACGAATAACCATCTAGGTATTAATCGCCGTTAAATGTATTCACAATCGCAATAAATATTCTTTAAAATGGGACAAATGGATTGATATTACCTACTTGTTACATAACCAACAGAATGTGACATACAACTTGTGTTATTTTGCAAAATTTCCAGATTTTGAGAAAACCCTTCTGGTTCACAGATTCAAATTTTTTGGAATAAGAATAAGAATTCAAAATGAAAAAAGTAGGAAAACCCAGGGATAAGAATTTACATATGTGAAGACAAATTCGCCTACTATGAACTATGTCGAGAAAATGGAAGCGGATTTTTTGTGCCAAAAACGTATTTGGAATGCCCTCGCCAGCGTAATTTCACGCCTCACCAAAGCCTTGAATTTGAATAAAACAGAATACCCTGAAGGGCTGCCAGCCTGCCATTATGACTAACCCTGGCGAGGGACAAGGTTGCTGTTGGGAAAGATAATATGGAGGAAAATATATTTTTTATCAAATAATTAAGTAAAAGCATCTTAAAAAGGCACAATGATGGGGGTGGACCGTTACATTGTGTACGGATTTCCGCGTAAGGGTTGGACCGTCCCTCCGTGGGCACCTTGAAGTACAAACAGTTTCATTATGTCGAATTATCTCCGGCATTAACACGTGTTTATTGCTTGTGAATTGCGTGTTGCTAATAAAATGGCCTGACGTCACGTGAGCGCTTTATTGGAATGAAATAACCGTGCTTTTTTACTAAAAAATAACGACGAGGATAAAACGGTACGGTACCTTCAGGGTCAACTCTGGAAGATAATTACGTGTTGCTTGTTAGAAGGACAAGAAGTGGAGGGTTGATGGGATTCGAAGTTCACATTGTGAAGGAATCATTTTCACCTTTTCCCTAAGTCGTTTTTTTTTCAACATCTCTTAGGTATGAAATTCTCGACAAGAAACGGGTTTATATTGAATGTCGATTATATTTCGTTTCAAGATTTTTGAAACCATTGAAGTAAACCCTTAAGTGCGATATTTTCTGACTTATGTCGAATTTTCCACCATGAACGTTTGCAAGTGTATATACCATATGTATGTCAAATTTTCTTCCATGAACGTTTTCAAATGTACATACCCATGTCGAATTACCCGAAACGTTGTTTCCTATAACTATACCTATACTGATAATTTTCCATTTTCTACAATTTTTTTTGAAGGAATTGGCCCTTATTGATCAAAGAACTGTAAAAGAACAGAATACATAGATTGTGAAGTCCGATGTTTCTGGTTTTACGCTACAAATATACTTGGAAATTTATGTCGAATTTTCAATGTCCTCATGTTTAAATAAAGTCTTTTATAACTCGACCAACAGTTCATTTTAGAATTTACTTCCATCGTGTTTTGTTGGAGGAATTGATCATGGTTTTTGGAATGGAATGTCGTATTGTGTATATGCATATAACTTAGACGAAATTAAAACTTTGAAAAACATGGCAAATAACACCCATATCGAATTACCCGAAACGTTGTTTCCTATAACTATACATATATACTGATAATTTTCCATTTTCTACAATTTTTTGGAAGGAATTGGCCCTTATTGATCAAAGAACTGAAAAAGAACAGAATACATAAATTGTGAAGTCCGATGTTTCTGGTTTTACGCTACAAATATATTTGGAAATTTATGTCGAATTTGCAATATCCTCATGTTTAAATAAAGTCTTTTATAACTCGACCAACTGTTCATTTTGGAATTTATTTCCACCATGTTTTGTTGGAGGAATTGATCATGGTTTTTGGAATGGAATGTCGTATTGTGTATACGCATATAACTTAGACGAAATTAAAACTTTGAAAAACATGGCAAATAACACAAACCTCTTCAAGTGCATCAATATTGTGTGTTAAAAATCAAATGTCGAATTTTCAATCCCATAATTATGTATTAACATGGCAAATAACACAAATCTCTTCAAGTGCATCAATATTGTGTGTCAAAAGTCAAATGTCGAATGTTCGATCCCAGAATTATTTGATTGTTCGCAAAATTTATAAAATCGCAACTTAGACACTATTTTGTGATTGTGCAATTTGGGAATGGTATGTTTCCGCTTGCGACAGCGAATTTCGAGAATTAAAAAACTTTCCTTTATGATATCCAATGAGATGCTAGTTAGACTTGGTAAATATCGAGAATTCCCACCTCTGCATGTACTTATGATCCTATATGCCATATATTTGCCATATTGAAGTTCCTTATAGAGAAAAAAAACTATTCAATCCAAACCAGGATGCAGATTTGCTAACGACAAAGAAGTCAGCATTGCTAGCATGTCGACATTAAGGAAAAAAAATGTGCGAAAACGATATAAATATTCACACTCTTGCATAAGATGTAATTCATTCCAAACTTACCGTCAAGAGTCAGCAAATAAATTTAACCGACGAAATCTGGGCTAAAGCACGTTTTGCTCAAGGACCTTTGACGATTTGGCAGTGATGTTATTCAGTGCTGTCAGATAAACGTTCACATGTCCTATTGATTAAAAAAAAATGGAACGAGGTTTTCATTTTTGATATATTTATTGAGAAAAAGGACGAATGTTACATCCAAAATTGTTAAGTTGGGAACAACAGTTTTGCAACAACTGATACTTCTAAAGATTTAGTTTAACAATATGTGAACAATAAAAAGCGAATATGCAGTATGTGGTCATACATTGCACTATATATATATATGTATGTCCAATTTGTAAAATGCCCATACATATGTAGCATTTTCAATAGCCTACCCACATACTGCATGTGACGTAAATGTACTGTTTTTCCAACTGGGGGAACACATACTCGAGTTTAAATAAGAAAAGCAGACAGTAAACAAGACAGTCATCATTTCTTGATAAAACATTACAAAACATTTACTGAAGTTTTTCTTCAGTAAATCTGTCTGAATTGCATCCTTAATTACTTTTTTCGAGTTGGTTTTTAGATTCCAAGTAATCACAAAGGTAGATGATTTTAGGATGACGTTATGTGAAAATATTTGTACAATATCTGTTATTTCAACCTCGACTATTGTAGTTCCAATACAACAAACAATGGAGAACAAAAAAATATGCTTTTGCAATTTTTAACAAAACATAAAATAAACAGAATTCTAAGAAAATTATGAACAAGCATTAGTTGTTTTAAAACGATTATTTTGCATATTAACCATGACCCAAATCAGTCCACGAATTTAAATGCACTTCATTTAAAAAATATTCATTAAAAAAATATCCAATGAAAACGTATATTTTCTTCAGATTTTCTTCAGTAAATCTGTCTGAATTGCATCCTTAATTACTTTTTTCGAGTTCATGTATGCTTTTATAATTGAAAAATAAATTTCGCAGATATGCATCACTTGTCGCCTCAAAATCACATTCACCTCCAATACGGTTCCATGCATAAAAAGTGAAGCCATGTTATCTTTTGTTGACTAGCTTGGTCGTACTACAAACTTACTGTGCATTGCTTGTGGAACATGTAACTCTTTCAGCCTTGTAAGTTTTGTTAATGTCCCAAACTCTGGTAAATGCAAAACATGGCTTCCATATCTTATCGTACACCTGCAACGCTGCAGGTGACCGTTTTACATTTCCCACAACACAAAAAAAGCGAAAATAAAAATGTCAAATTTGGGTTAATTCGAATAAAAAGCATGTTTCTTAACGTTTTTATTACTCGAACAGAACCCACATTTAAATATCCTAACCCAGTTTAGGTGACAGCCATCTATTAGGGCAATGCAGTGTTGGTATAGAGAAGTTTGTCTGCACCCAATTCTGATAATTAAGTAACTATTTTGGTTTCTTATTCCGAATTAAGACAAAAGAATAATTACCCATCAGGAATTGATAAGGTCATCAAAACTGGGTTTATGAACATGCAAATGATGTTTTATGACATCATTTTGTTGTTAGAATTGTTTATTCCAGTAGGTGCATTCATGGATTGAAGGTCCTAAAACTGTTACAACTTTTGTTTACAGAAATTTACTAAATACATACACAAAACATTCTCGTATGTGGAATTTAGTTGATCTTCAATTATTTTTTTTTGTTCAACAAAATATTTTGCTGACAATTTGATTGATGCAAGGTTTAATGCAAATTCTCGAAAAAAAATTAAATGACGAGTTTCTGTAAGCCTTGTTTCTGAAATTGCATATTACAATGGCGGTCTTATATTATTACCAGACTGGCGTTAGACAAATGGTATGCCGAGGGCGCAGGCATTCGTAACGTGTTCAAGAATGGTTAAAGTTAATGTTGCATTATGCAAAGTTTATTATTTACCTAACATGAACTAACTACTTTGTTATTCATTTAAGCGGCTTCATGGACACAAACAAAAATGGACATATCTACTGAGTTATGGTGTTATCCTCCTAACGTACCATTCCAAAAAAATTCAAACTGGATATTGAGGGCCACTAATATGTATTTTTGTAGTTGTAGTTTTGTCCACCACCTTAATTGGATTGAAGAAACATATTTTAGGTTAAAAATTTGAATTTCTACAAATCAAAAAAAATTATGTTAAATAATATTAAATTGCTGAAAAATTAGATTAGCTGATGCTATTAAAAAATTATTGTTACGTAACGTGTACATAATGAGGATATTCCCAACATTGAAAATCTAAAACATAAAAATTTTAAGAAAGTTATAATAAAAGTTACTTCTAAAAACATTCCTTATTACAAAAAAGTGGAAAAACGTCCCAGAACACTAATATAAGCAATGTCAAGCCAATGCTCTCTAATGCTGATTTTCTAAAACCAAAAATTTATAAAATTCTAAAACAAAACAACTAAAACTATACACAAGAA
>JAQGAE010002039.1:0-19575 GCA_034696685.1 Julus scandinavius | reverse complement strand
ATCAGGTTCGCAATTGATTGCTTCAAACACAAACACTGAACAAAAACCTACCTAAATATTGAAGTTCAATAAGCCACACGTCTCTATTGAGGAAAATGGGGGAAATTTAATGTGGCTACTTTTAACTGTGCGTGTGCGGACCTGTGCCTGGCACCAGGCACAGGTCCGCACATATATTATTAAGCGCTTCTACAAGAAGCGCATATTAAAAAGTGCTTCTACAGACGTCTGTTTTTCCAGACCCCCTCCCCCCTCATGTCCCGAAATGTCGCAGACACCCCTTTAATCGCAGACGTCTTTTATGGATGGTCCCTTACAGCTCACCCTTGTTTTGGGAGAGACCAGATCCATTCCCTTTTCTTGCACACTCCATTATCTATCCCTTTGATGTCTCCTGTCTGCACTCTAACTTATGTCAACATCCTCATGCCATTACCTGCTAACTCCTTTCCTAATTGGTTGTCCTTTCCTGTCTTGTGATCATTTGACTGGGAACCTGTAATGGCTAACTTAATGCTTCTTGGAACTGTGCCAGGCCTGTTCATAGTCCTCTCTGTCACATGTATTTATGCGATAAGCACATTTAGTTTACTCTGGTTGAGCCCTCTGTTGGGCCCTCTTTAGCCTTAGTTGCCTTTGGGCCCTCTTTAGCCTTAGTTGCCTTTGGGCCCTTAAACTCCAACCAACAACAATAAGCCACAGACCATTCTCTTCATTTTCCTAATTTTACATTTTCTAAACGTTACGAGTCCCAAGTTGGATTTCGGTGAACGGTCGTACTTAAAAATCCAACAACATCAATGGATAGAGCACACATGGCTTCCTATTTAACTCAATTAACAGAAATTTTCATAACTATAAGTTTTAAGAAAAAAAAAGGGTGGTGTGGAATTCTAGTCTACTTTGTTGTACTTGGGGCATCTATAATTTTGTCACTCGGGTGTATTTGCGGAGTTGAGAAAATCCACTTTTTCTATTTGTGTAACTGTCTGTTGGTATCCAACTGTAGTCTGTACACAGGAAATATATTGCTGATTTCACCGATTAATCTTTCCTATGGATTAGTTGAAAAATGTAGACTCAAAATTTAGTAAAAAGCATGCATTCATAAAATAGTTAGTCAGTTTCTGTAGGCGAGTATATACTGTACAAAAAATTCATTTTAATTCATATTTGGTTTCCTCTGTCATTAAACTATAGTAAGAGGAAACATGCTTAGCAGTAGTCAAAAGTCAGCAGATAAACTCATTGCTATTCTCGGTAGAAAAGTACAGAGTTTTTGTTTTGTTTGAAAAACTCGGCTAATGATGGATGTAAGTAAAAACAGAAAATGAGCCATTAACCATTTTCTGTCAATTGTCGAGTGCATAATTAACGTATTTATAGTTTCTTAGTTTGAAATTGATATTTTTTCTATAAAATAATTGTGTTTTATGTAATGCTAGATTTTCAATCGTGATATTGTAATGATTAGAATTGTAGATTCATAAATGAGGATATTTAGAGTGCTTTTATTTTCAGTTTCAACTAATGAAATATATTGTTGTATGGACTTATCTTTTTACCAATTCTGCAAATTAATACTCTTATCAAATACGTAAACTGAGTTGCTGTAATATTGAAAATAGCCATTATGAAAAAAAAACACAAAAAACTTCATTTATGAAAATGCATATAATATACAAGCCCTATGGGACTTCTATATTTGAGAAATTATAATTACAACAAACTGATACAGCAATAAAAACGATTTTTATATATTATTGTGTCAGATTAATGACATTTATAAGGTTAATTTATGGATGCAGTACGATTTACGATTAAGGCACACTGAACAAGGGACTAAAATGTGGAAAAATACTGTCTTTTACTTACAAATATGTCAATCTTATAATCACAAGAAGCACTCCAAACTTTAAGGAAACTAAAGCCTTTATTTTTGGCATTTTAATTAGGAGGCAGTGTTGGGCAGTAATTGAGTAGGGGAGACCGGGGCACAGTGGTACAACGTCTTTATAAAATCAGGTTTTATGAGCAAGCCAATGCTTTCGATTTGCAAAGAAACTTTAGGCAGCACTCTTTCATTAACCAAAATGTCTGCGATCTGACACAAGTTTAGAAGAAAATATTTTTGTTCTTGAAAAGTAATTATTCAACTCGCAATTGGATTTTCATTCTAGGTGTAATTATAAAACATTAGTAATGCTGCGATATACCATTGACGAGTGTATATATCTAGCTAGAATTTCAAACTAAAGTTTGTTAATTAGCCACGTAGTCAGCTGTAAGGCCTTATTCAAATCAAATCGGTTATACGGGGTACAGTGGACTACAACATTACGGGGTACAGTGAGACATGTCCCAGCATACCCCAATTAATGTTTTTGGAAAATATTTTTATATTTTCTCATTAATCGTAACTTTAAATAAAAACCATGTTTAAATTTAAGTTTTAAAGTAAATATGGTTCACAATCACAGAAAAAAAACCCATTTGGACGAGTAAGCGGTGAAAATATGAAAGCTGCTATAATTACGGTTAATTTTAATCGTTTTTGTAATTTATACTCGGAATTTTAAATTGACGCGCTGAATTAAACACAATTAATCAATGTGGTGTTCTTTTTCTCGTAAAATTTGTCTTAATTTCGCGTGGACCACTGTACCCCATGCCATGTCCCACTGTGTCCCGGCATAGGGGCACAGTGGGACAGTCTGCGCAACCAACTTTAATCTCTTATAGCGAAAAAAAAACTAGTAGCTCTAAAACGATGATAAAACGTATACAGAACCTGAAGGCTCGTATATTACTGTGTTATTCTTTCAAAACGCTAGGAGTTAAATATTTTTTTCCCAAGCAAAAATGAATTCTAAAAAGTGTACCCACTGTGTCCCGGTATCCCCTACTTGTACTATAGAGTATGATTCCACCGCAATCGTAATCAGTGCTCCTACTCATGAGTACAATTTGGCCAAGTCTGAGGTTTCACTGTTCATTTTTTTCTTGAAATGTTGTCACTGGGTGTTATGTGTCCATTTTGTGTGCATTTTGTGTCCATTGTGTGCCCATTTTGTGCCCATCCCAAGCCCTTCTTTTTGTATTTTTGCACAGGGACGAAAAGATGCAGGAAATGAAACGTCAGCGTTTCAAACGTGACAAGGGTGAGGACGAGGAGGAGGACGGCATTGAGGAAGACGAGACTGTGAGTTTCATAGAGCTGCCCCCCAACAACCTGTCGAAGCTACCAGAAAAGGGCATCTTGAAGAACGCGGCGGCTAAAGCAGAGGGTTGTGAGAAGGACAAGTGGGGCGACGAACTTTCTCAGTCGGACAATCAGGAGGTGTTATCCCAATCTGAGGCTGCCACAGGTGGCGACGTCCTTTCGGAAGTTGAAAGGACTCTGAAGTCGATGAACGGCTACCACGAGGACATCTTGGAGGCCCTTCGCAACGCTGCCTCTCACCGTGGTGGAGGAGCCAGCCAGAGTTCCCTGACCGAAGAACTCCGGAAGTCCCTGAGCGATGGGATCCCCGACTTCGGTGCCGGTCTGCTGAAGGGCAGTGGGGAGAAGTTGCACGACAGCTCCGAGACGGTGGAGGACCCAGTGCCTCCGTGCGGTCCCATCCGCATCCGCAACCTGGAGGATCTGATCCGTCAGTTGGAACGCCATCCCAGCCGTCACATGTCGCCGGCCGGAAGCGAGGACATCCGTTTCAGCGAGACGGAAGCCGACCGCCACTACCGCCAGGAGCTGGCCGAGGGCCAGGGCTGCGGGGAGGCGGGGGCCAGGTTTGTTTTCGGCCGTTTTCGTCAACCCAGCGCCGGAGGAGGGCACAAGGGCTCCCGAGGCGAGGACTTGGACGGACGGGGGGTGTACGGTCGTCCACGTCCCCCAGAGGCCGAACCCGAGGAGGAGGAGGAAGAGGAAGTGGAGAACGGGGAGTTTGTCTGCAAACACCTGATGCGTAGCGCCAGTGAAGAGGCCCTGCCAAGTTCGGTGGTCAAGAGGGAACACAGTTTCGAGAGGAACCTCAACTCAGGGCACCACGAAAAGACGCTGAAGGGACAGACGTTCGACTACTTTCCAAGCCCGCCCTCGGAGGACTCCTACCCGGACTCGTACGAGGAGAACGCTTCGTTCCCGGCCCCATCGGTCAGCTCCGGATCCCGCAGCGGATCCAACGACCAGGTGTTCCTGGAGCGCCAGGGCCGCTCCAGGGGGGATTCCAAGGGGAAGGTGAAGTACAAAGAATATGCTCACTAAGTATCCATCCAGTACCTGCCTACCTCTGCTGACACGAGGGAGTGTGTGGGGCCTTGGCCGCTTGCTGCGACAGGTATCCACGATGCAAACCTTACACTCTTAAAAAATACTCCTAATATACGATTGGGACCTTTAGAGGTTCTCTCACTACGCGGCGCCAGAGGAACCTGTTTAGGTGCATTGTATAGAACCTCGAAAATAGGGTTCAAACAAATGGTACCCGGGCATAGGTGTCTACTAAGGGCGGTGCCCTTCATGGATTGGGCTAATTCAATGATTCCGTGTGGTTTTCCCCGGAACAAAAATTCCCAGGCAAGTATCTCCACTCAAGAATCCCCAAAACAATAATCACCATGATAAAAAATCCACAATGTACAAAATATGCAAAAAAGTTGCAAAAACCTAACCAAATTGAACAATACTTTGAATTAATTAAATATAACATCAATTTGGAGATTTTGTTCCTTGGAGCAAAAAAAAATCCATGAAGGTTATTGTTTTGGGGATTTTTGAGGGGAGATATTTGACTGAAGTTTGTTGGTTTTTTGGAGATTATTGACTGGAGATTTTTGTGTTGATGATTATTGACTGGGGAAAAACACCTGCTACGAATTCGATTGGGAGGGAACATTGTTTTGTCCCTCATTGTAAGGGCTTTTTCGTATGCCTTTGTCAACCTATAGAATAGTTGGCATACATTGTAATACATGCCCTTATACAGTCGTGTGGAATTTAGGTCCAATTATGCCCATTTATGTCAATCCAAGTATATGTCCATATAACTAAATGGGTAATACTTGGAGAAATATTGAAAAATTTCATTTGGGACCTAATTTGACATATAATGTCTCCATCCAGATAGTATTGCACCTATGCCAGGGACCTATATATGCCCTTATTAGATTAGATTGCTTGACTCCTTTCCAACAAAGGGCTCTTAAAATGAGCCCATTGTGAACTCTTGTGTACTCTTGTGTACTCCTGTGCAAACTCCACCATAACAAGAGACGTAATTTCACTTCTGCAATGTGGTTCAACATTAATTGTTATTTAACTAAAATGGATTTACTAAGGATAAAGAAGGGGGGAGGGGAAATCGAAATTTTTAGTGGGGTTAAATCTTTGAAGAATTACATTGTTAAATGTGGCACCACACTGAAGTGAAATATTGCATCAAAGAACCTATATTTTTAAGAGTGTAGTCATCGCCGGTGCCCAACGTCCGCGGTCCAACCGCTGGACCGTATCGGACTCTAAGGGCACTTGTAGTTGCGGAAGGAATGAAACACAGGCGACTATTGGATTGCGCTATATGCTCTATTTCTTCCATTTCATTATTTAATTTTCACGAATTTTATTCATTTTATTCATTTATGACAAATTATTTCTTTGAAAATTCATCAGATTCCAACGGTGTCTTTTCGCTTTTCTGCTTTTATTGTAGTTGAAATGATGGCTCATCTATTCATAACTAAGGTACATATCTGGTCCAATCATGACCCATATTGTGGTCCTAAAAATAAGGGAATAGCTTATCCACCCTCATTAATAAAAAAAGCTTACAATCGAAATGACACCTAGAATTAAAATCACTCGCATACATTTCATAATCATTCAATTCCCCGGATGGAAAACAAAAATATCTATATGGGTAGATGCTCAAAAATATGTTCTGATATGTAAATTCACAAGGCCTAAGAATATATATAGTCCAACACTTCAGTTAACTTAAATTTCGTTAATCCTATACACTGTGAGTCATAATAAAGTAGAACCCAATAAAAGAATCATAACTTCTTGAAAAATGCTTCGATTTAAATGAGATTTGGCACTTACATAGAACAATAGTGTAGGAACGAAAATTAATTATCATGTTTGCCTAAATCCGTACAGCGCCTGCACCAGAAAAAAGTTTAATAAATATCATCCCGCAACATCCCTGTCCCTAAATAGCACTCACGACTGGTACCACCTCCTTTATACTTGTGATAACCCTCTTATAATAGCAACTAAAGTGCGTTCACTCCCCCTCCCCCTTTACATGGGCAAAACTAATACCCTTTCTGTTATCTAACATCAATAATAACCTCCCAGCTTTATGGCTAACTTACCGTGTCGCCAGCATACTAGCTGGCACCTTTGCTTTAATTTCGTATAAACATGCTAATTTTTAATGTATAAACGATGAGATGAGCTGAGACTCATAGTGTCATTAAATAACCTCTTTCTTAATTATAAAATGTGGTGAAAATGTTCTCCGGTGGTCTTTACAAAATCCCAGAGTCTAGCGCGCCATTCTTCGATTCACGAATCGATTCTACGCCGATCGAGTTCAATCCAAGTTTTCTTGATTCGTAGTTTAGAGTCTTCGATATTATTAATCTTCAATTTGTAAATTTTTCCCGGAGAACTCCCCAAATTTTGTAGTCCACCGGATTTATAGTCCTGACTGTTTGGTGGCCAGTGGCGTTTCCGGTTGCTGCGGTTCAACTGTTTCTCAAGCACGGTGAGCGGGCGCAACGTTTTGTTGAAAAATGAAAAAATCCGAGATTTATCCTATGTCCTGAACACGTTTTTTGTTCCTACACTATTTATTCTATGTAAGTGCCAGATTTCATTTAAATCGACGCATTTTTGACCAAGATGTGATAATTTGTTATTGGGTTCTACTTTTTTATGACTCACCGTGTATATAAGAAATTAATAATGTCTGCCACATTTATCCCATATATAGCATGATTCCAAAGGGGAATAATTAATAATATGTTAACTAATTGTTTGTTTCTTTTTTTAATTTTCAGTCAAGACAGATGCCGAAATCCCAAGCTCCCTTTTATCGAAGAGGAAATGATCATTATTATAGCTGATGGGCAGCTAGTTTAACCGCGCATGAAACTCTACCAGAAACAATATTGCCTGGTTAGTGTGACATTTGTAGACTCCTGAAACCGAGGTCCCAAACTCTTCCCTGGTGGACGTTTTCATGACCACACACAATGAGGGGACAAAAAGACTCATCTCTCGGTGACAAAAGTTTCTACGCGTAGAGATTAAAACTTTGAAAACCAAATCAAGGGTTTAGTCGAACCAATAGAGTTTTAATTTAATTCCACATGAACACACAAAAGTAGAAAACGATTTCTCCACAAACATTAAAAAAAAAATTCTCTTAGAAGTATGTCGTCATTTTTAAGCCGTAAGAAACCTCATCCTCCCCATAATTCACAGTCACGAAACGCTACTCAATCATCGTGTAATTTTTCTAATAGAAAATTCTTATTGACACTTATATAAAAAAAATCAGTGAGATATTTGCGTATATCCACTGGACGCCTTTTCTAGAAACAGAAAAGCTGGAACAATGGATTTTATTTGAATTTTTAGTACGACAAACCCCCGGTTCGTCGATGAAAACCTAACAATTATAAGTATAGGAATAAAACGACACCAATGGACACCAATTTTTTATAATTTCTACAAGTTTGAGTGGGTATTATGTACCGTGTTCTTTGTAGACGATGTAATATTAAGTTTCGAACCGAATATAATTAGCGAGTTGTAGTGACCGTGTGTCTTTTAGCCGCATTTTTATATATTTTTCGCTCCGGATTCAGTGGATATGAGTGAAAACGAAGAAAACACTCGGGTTTCTGCCCCATGGCCTCCTGGAATATCGAAGACAAGTTGCTTCCAGAGGTTCGGCTGGACATCATGTACACCCCCTTCGACCAGTTTTGTGCAGCTCAATTTCATTATAAATCATTGCATGAAAGTGAAGCCACATTGATCAAGTGTCTCCTATGGAGTCCTCCTCCCAAAAAAAAACCCTTCGCTGTTCTTTAACTATTAACCAGTTTTGTGTTTGTGTCACATCAGAATCCCTTTTTGGAATTCTTCTTCTTCATTGATCAGATTTGGTCGTGTATTTTGTAATGTTCATTGGGATTGAGAAACTTAAATCTTATTGGAGGTTCAAAGGACCGTAGGAATTAAAACTCAACAAAACTTTGGAAAGTTTTGAGACTTGAAGAAGTCTCACCTAATTGCAGACTCGACTCAGTTTTCTGCTATGTTTTTTTAAATTCTGATGAATCACATTTTTTTTTATCTTTCAGAGTTGTCAGTTTGGATTTTAATTGGCGCGATTAAGGATATGTGCGTAAACCGTGATTCCGTACTAAAACAAACCAGGAATGAATTCCAGATGATTTCAATGTACACCGTGAGCCAAAAAAACGATGCCAAAAATTTAAAAATGCACTTCTCCACCAGCCCTTCTCAGGAAATTCTTTCAAAAACTTTCTTGCACTAAATTTCTTAATTTCGCGTAATGCGATCTTCTTGCGGGGAAAACCATTCTTGCGAATTTGCTACGATTGAGCAGACGGATTTGTCGGCTGTGCCACCTGCAGGGAAATCAGTGAAATAAAAATTATGCTGACGTGCAGCGCCACCTACATGAGGGGAATTTGAAAGATTAGTAACAAAAGTACTGGCTTCATGGTGCGATAAATGGCACTTGAAATTAAATAAGGAGAAATGCGGAGTGGTGCGTGTTTCTCGTAAGCGGAATACTCGCCAACCCGATAACTTTCTGGATGGTGTTCAACTCGCCATTGTTGATACTGTCAAGTATTTGGGATGTTTATATTACCAAAAATCTTTCTTGGAATCACCATTTCACAAAAATTGTTGGTGCGGCGAACCAACGGCTTAGATTCGTTCAACGCGTATTTCGAGAATGTGTGGAAAATGTAGCCGGAAACTGGCTACGCAACTCTCTTTCGCCTTATGTTGGAATATTGCGCTCCTGTTTGGAACCCTCGCAGGAGAGTTCATATTCAGGATATAGAGATGGTCCAGCATAGGGCAGCCAGATTTGTTACGGGCAGTTATCAACATTCCGCGAATGTGGCAGAAATGTTCCGCTCTCTAAATTGGGACACGTTGAGGTCCAGGCGCAAAAAGTTATCTATGGGGTTATTCAAACGTTTTAATTTTTCTCTTAATTCAAATATATTAACGCCTAATGAGCACTCTTGGAGTAGACATAATCACTCAAATCCTTTGACCGAGCTTCGTGCCGCAAGACGGATGCTTACTATTGGTCCTTCTTTTTGCATGTGATCAGAAACTTACAGTGTTGGTGCCAGTCAAATTATTATTCATTCCTGGTATGTTATAGTTTGTAGATGAAAGTTTTAGGTTAGCATACAAATTTTCACCATTAAATGTGAATGTTTTTGGTTGTTTTTGGAATTCTGAAAAACATTTAAATAATTATGATTAAATGTGCATTATAGAACAAATTTCTTCACATATTTGGGTTTGCAATGAATGTCTATAAAGTTTACAATCATATCCAAACATAACATTAGAATTATATTCATACTCATTTTTGACATAATTTTAACAATTTTTTAACTTTAATCTTATACTTTCAAGGTTTTGTGTTATAACTCTTATGGTCCTTTGATGTGGAAGAAAGTCTGCACTGCCATTCATTTAAATTCATTTAATTTACATATATTTATTCCAGTATTGTTATACATTCCATTTATTTATTTATTTTCACAAACTCATCGTTTTAATTTCTGAAGAATGACATTTTAAACAACATGATTTGATTTTGTGACTTCCTCAAGCTGAATATTTACTAGGTCAATATTATTAGTATGTAAATAAGGTGATTTCCAAAAAACTATGATTTCAAATGCTTAACGTGAATTAACCAGAATCAATTTGTGAATTTTGTAGGAATACTTGAAAATATGTGTTTGTAGTTTTCGAAAAAACAAACACTGATGTGTTTCAAAATGGCAACTCCACCGGTTTTTTATTATAAGCGATTGAAATTCATTCCATCTTTTAATACCCTATATATGCCCTTATAGATCCAAATATTCTACTATCGATTTTAGAAATCAAAATAATCGCGTAATCTTAATTCGCAATGAAATATGGTTGCTGATTGTGCTGGTGTTTTGAGGTTTCACATCAAACTTTTACACGAAAATTATACCTAAGAATATTTGAACTTTTAAGCCAAGCTGCGTTTATGTACGCGGGGCGGTCAAAATGTGTTGCATATTCGTTTATTATTCGAAGACCAGATGTCGTATAAAAAAACTGAAATAGAAAATTCGCACTACATATGCTTATTGACCCAAACATTGTTCACACCAAACATGTCTTCTTGCACCAACTGTCTCAAACCAACTGTCCGTTATGCAAAATTGACCCCTTGGGGTTGGCATCACCTATCTTCTGCCAGAATCCCTATATAGTGACAACCAATTCCAAATCTCCCCATCCCTTTAATCGACCCTACCTTTCTAATCCCTTTTCTATTATCAGAGATCCACATTCCAACCCTGTGGCTGATTTATAGACTAGCAACGTGGGCAGCAAAGGCTCTAAACAACACCACTTATATTCAACAACCCTAATCAAGTCACCCCAAATGGCCAGCTGGGCTGATCCCCTGTAGTGCTGGAAATCTTATCTTATCTAGCCATTTTAATGAGCAGGAAAGTTGCTATTTTTAAATGTTGGACCCGAGTTTGTTGATACATTTATCCCAAAGTTTGATGAGATTGTTTCTACCCCTCTTGTAAAATGTGTTATGTTGGCTATGCGGACATTGCCGAACCGCGAGTTTCGCATCATCGTCCGTTTGGAATTTTTGACCACTCGAGTGTTCCTTAAATGGACCAAAAGATGGAAGTCGCCCGGTGAAAGGTCTTGGGGCTGTATGGCGGATGTTTCGATGTTTCCCACACAAACATGTTGATCTCGTGGTCTGTGTCATGGGCAAAATGGGTACTTCTCTTTTGGTCAGTTACAGTTTTGCGTCCTTTCTTAAAGTTTAAACACCACCTCTGTACCGTACTTCGTGAAACACATTTTTCACCATAAACTCCTAACATTTCACTATAAATTTCACTCTGTTTCATGCCTTTCAACACTGAAAAACGAATAACGCTTCGTTGTTCCTCTCGCGTAAACGCTTTCGAGTGAGGCGCCATTTTGTTTTTGTCAGTTTGTTCGAAATTCTGCATGGATTTTGGTGCCGAGTAGTGAACTAAAACCAAACTTTCCTGCTCATTAAAATGGCTATTTCAATTTTTTTGTACGACATCTGGTTTTCGAATAATAAACGAATATGCAAGACTTTTTGACCACCCCTCGTATTTATAATTTAACACGAATAGCAAAGCAGTATTAAAATGGTAAATTACACACGGTGTGAGGAGTAGGAGGGCCTCACCTCCCTTAAAAAATCAAAACACTGGCATAGGTCTAGAGCTTTCTTCATTTTTTAATCTTAAAATAGCAAAGTTTAGGAATTTTTCCACTTAATTCTGAACGATTTATTTGATGTTTCAGTTAATGTTGATCGTTCAAAATTCATAAATCTTGCTATTTTAAAAATAAGAAACGAAGAAAACTCTACCTATAAGCTATTGCTTTGGTCACCAGTGTAGTTTACTCCTTTAAATACCCTAAAATACCTTTTCCCCCTTAATGTGGCCACCACTGATTTACTTACAATTTTTTATGGAAATACTGTTGAAATTTGTCGACATTACATTTCCAGAGAATCCGATTAGATTTAATTATATTTAAGTTACTAACTTCACTTCATCCCAACTAAGTTATGTTTGCACCTTTTATTACCCACCATAACTGATACGTACATAAAAAATAAGATATATGGTGGCAAGTTAAACGCATAATGAAAGAATAAAATTCCTTTGAGATATGAATAAACTTGAACGCAAATTTTAAATCATCATGGTGAGTCAAAAAAACGTAGAACCCAATAAAAAAAATCACAACTTGGTGAAAAATGCTTTTATTTAAATAAAATTTTGCACTTACATAGAACAATAGTGTAGGAACAAAAATGAATTATAAAATGTGGTGAACATGTTCTCCAGTGGCCTTTACACAAGCCCGGAGTCTAACGCGCCATTCTTCGATTGCCGCATCGATTCTACGATGGTCGAGTTCAATCCAAGTTTTCTTAATTCGTAGTTTCGAATCTTTGATATTATTAATCTTCGATTTGTAAATCTTTTCCCGGAGAACTCCCCAAATTTTGTAGTCCACTGGATTCGAGTCCGGACTGTTTGGTGGCCATTGGTTGGTTTCGATGAACTGTGGCGTTTCCGGTTGTGGCGGTTCAACCATTTCTCGAGCACTGTTTTGTTAAAAAATAAAAAATCCGAGATTTGTCGCATGTCTGGAACATGTTTTTGTGTTCATACACTATTGTTCTATGTACGTGCCAAATTTCATTTAAATCGATGCATTTTTCACGAAGTTGTGAGTTTTTTTTATTGGGTTCTACTTTTTTATGACTCACAGTGTAGATCAATTTATTCCAAACATGATTTGCTTTTATTGAAAAACACTGAAAAAAAAACGTGTTTGGTTTATGTAAAAGGCAGAGAAAAATCTTATTCGATCCACCACGTTTTGCATAAATAATCTTAAATGTTATTTTCTAAATATATACCAAACTTATTTTTTTCGTTTAGTATTTGCTCATTTTTATTCATATTACTCATTGATGATAAAACCCATATTCACATGATTTTGCAGAATATCTGATTTTTGTGCATGCACTCAGCAAAGCCAGATATAAGTTTATCTAGCATTGCCTTACTTAAATATTGGACCATTTTTATTGGTAATCAAATACCCTTATAATGTCTAATCCACTTCCATTTTGAATTATTTGATTAGCTATTAATACGTCATTTACCGTCCATCGTTTGAAAACAAAAAATGTTTAGTGTTTTATAATATACGTAGACAAAAAGGGTCTACGTGTTTTATTATACTAAATAATTGTCTAGTCATATCATATGGAGGTAAGGTATGAACAAAACCAGCTTGGGTGGCATTGAGAAAACAAAAAAAAACAGGCTTATGGAGAGTTTTTAATTTTCTTTTAATTTCGAGACAGGCTGAATTAAGATGCATATTAATGGATGTTTTATTATTTCATTTTCATGTACAAATTTTTAGTGACAGTCATTGGAAATAGGACGGATTCCGTAATGTAAAAAACTCCATGCATTTCCATTGCTCAATACTTGTGTTAGTGCTCAAATGACTATACGGAGTTTAATCAATTTTTTTAAATTATTATTTTAATATTATTTTAATATTAGTTCAAGCCGCAACTTCTACCGTTTCATTCCCCGCACACATTGGAGCGTACATTTTAGTAATTTAGCACTTATACAAGTCTTAACGATTGAATTATTAATTAAGGGAATAATTCATTAATACAAATTTAAAAAAGGAGAGTTTTTCACACAAAAACACGAGAGATTTTTACTAAATTTGTTGATGTAGTGTCATGATGATAAATATGTTCCTAGTAAAAATTAAATTAAGTTAACAGCTTTTCAAAGATAGACAAAATAAATTTCAACTCTCTAAACCAGTGTTTTTCAACCGATAATCCACGGCACACTAGTGTGCCATGAAGTAGAATTGAAGATTTAATTTCTATATACTAATTTGAAGCAGATAATACAGTGGAACTTCGTTTACGAATTTAATCCGTTTCTCGACCCTGTTCGTGAACCGAAAAGCTCGTGGTCCGAATCAGTTTTTCCCATTTCAATTCATATAAATCCAAATAATGCGTTCTTTGTCCTAGAATTTTTTGTAACATCTTCTGGCTTTATTTGTGGAATTAATCCAGAAAGGAAATAAATATAAGAGTAATATTATTAGAAGAAAGTAGTTTAAAATATACATCTATGAGGTCCAAAAACAAATGGTGTTCGTAGACAGACGTTCGTAAACCGAGGTTTCACTGTATTAAAAATGATCAGTGAATATTATATTATTCCAAACATTTTTGTTTATTTCTTTGAAAAAAACTATAGAAAACTTCTCATGGTGTGCCCTGATAAATGTAGACTGCTTGATCACTGTGCCCCGACAATTTTAGATATAGTATAGTGTGCCGTGAAGTGAAAAGTTTGAAAAACACTGATGTTTATTCTTGAAAAACTCCCATCTTTGGAATATTTAATGTGTATATTAAAAGAATATTCGTTAAAAACAATTTCATAAATTTTATTTCAAATTTGGCTTCAAATTTGGTGAAAAAATACACTTTTTGGTCCCTTTTTAAATTCCCTTTTTAAGTTCCCTTCTAAAGTTCCCTAAAAGTCTACAAAGAATATTTTGATTTTTCAAAGTGGCCAAAATTCATTAGTGCTCAGTTGTGAAATATCAAAATTTTGGGAATTACACTAGGAATAAAACTACAATCACTTTGACATTTTAAAAATAAAAATTGGATTTAAAACATAATATCTGTATGCTATACGATCCAACATTTGTATATATAACAACCCCTACTTTAATTTAAAATTGGCTAATGTTATTTCATTATTAGCACTTGGAGCTCCAGGGGTTCATAAAGATCTGAGTGTGGATTAATCTCTTAATCCAAGTTGAACTTCTAGGGATTTTAATCTCTTTTTCTGTAAGTATTACTAATAGCTGACAAGAATCTCATTTTACAGTTTATTGGCTAAGGAAAGCAAAGAATTTCCTTTTATTTCGACATAACTGTAGGTTGAATTTCCAGAAGGGTCGTTCATTAATTAATCCATAGATTAATCCAGTTCCCTTAAACCTATCATTTCACATCCTTCAAACGAATTAAATTTGAACATTACTAGAACTAGAAAACGGAGAATGGCAGCTGAAAAAATCCCTCCCTATAGACCAAATACTTGTTCTTATATCCCCCCTCCTCTTCCCATCCCCAAACCCCCTCCAACCCTACTTAATATAAAGCTAATTAGGCTTAGGAATTTTTGCTGGCATTAATTGAAGTATAATGATCATGTTTTTTTCCAATATGAAAACGTGCATTGTTTTCTCTCTTGTACATTATTGTTCTCATCACACTTATTATCTTTTTTTACAAAACCGTTTCGTTGTTTTCATAAAAACACATGTTGAGTGATGCTACATTTTTGTTAATATTTATGAACTGTGAGTCATTCATTGAAAAACATAGAATAAATTGTTTTATGTGGGATAAACATATTTCTTCATCACCACTGCCATTTACATTAATGTGCTTTTTTTAAATTTAGTTTTGAACTAGCAAAGGGCAGCCACATCTGTAAGTTTTAAAAAGCTTAATCTTACAGTTTTTTAAACTTAAAGTCCAACATAATTTGAAAGGATGGACTTTTGCAAATATTTAGAAGTGTGTTGGTAATTCAGACGAATTCACAGTAATAAATGCAACCGTTATCACTTCCCTGGTGAAAAAAACAATAGAAAACAAAAGAAATTTTAAATTTTTTTGTCTGAGAGAAACCAATAGAAATTTCTATTGGTTTCTATTGTTATTTGGACACTTTATTGGTTTTAATTGTTTTCTATGGTTCCTGTATTGACTTCTATTGGCTTTATTGACTTCTATTGTTTAGCTGTATTGACTGAACAATTGATAACAATAGAAAACCATAGAAAACAACTGAAACCAATAAAACCAATAGAAATTTATATTGGTTTCTATTGTTATTGGGACACTTTATTGGTTTTAATTGTTTTCTATGGTTCCTGTATTGACTTTTATTGGCTTTATTGACTTCTATTGTTTAGCTGTATTGACTGAACAATTGATAACAATAGAAAACCATAGAAAACAACTGAAACCAATAAAACCAATAGAAATTTATATTGGTTTCTATTGTTATTGGGACACTTTATTGGTTTTAATTGTTTTCTATTGTTCCTGTATTGACTTCTATTGGCTTTATTGACTTCTATGGTTTAGCTGTATTGACTGAACAATTGATAACAATAGAAAACCATAGAAAACAACTGAAACCAATAAAACCAATAGAAATTTATATTGGTTTCTATTGTTATTGGGACACTTTATTGGTTTTAATTGTTTTCTATTGTTCCTGTATTGACTTCTATTGGCTTTATTGACTTCTATGGTTTAGCTGTATTGACTGAACAATTGATAACAATAGAAAACCATAGAAAACAACTGAAACCAATAAAATCAATAGAAATTTTCAATTGATACTAATAGAAAACAACGTTCCAAATAACAATAGAAAACAATTGTTTTTTTCACCAGGGTAGCATTAATATAAACAAAAATTGAACTAACAGGAAATAAAATAACCTTAATAAATATCATACCCTATCTTGCAACTGTTTATCACCGTTAATATATATTGTTTTCGGGGGGTTTATATTAAGGGGGATTATTACAACCCTATTCTTTTCAATTAATAAATTTGCAAATACACTCACAGTCAAACAAAAAAAAGATGAAATAAAAATAAAAATTGTTTCAAATATCTTTATAAATCAGCAAGGTACTGATCGTGTCATTTTTCACGTTAAATAGTAGATTTTTTTAAATTAAATCATTATTTGAATTTTTGCACTCACAATTTGCCTATCTCGTGCTGCCACCTGCTGGCAGCGTGTGCAAAATAACGGACATTTTTCAAACTTGTATATTAATTTTTTTTAAATCTACGATTTCAAAGTGAAAAATAACAATATGAGGTCCTTGCTGATCCATCGAGCCACCCCAAACAATTCTCACCCCCACCCAAACCCCCCCCCCTCATTCAACTGTGAGTATCTCGCAAGCCTGACCCATTGAAAAAGATAGGGTTGTGATCCCTCTTAAGGACTTCTATGAGGGGAGGGGGAGGCTTGTCCTAAAATGGACACTGTGTGGACAGGGGTACATTTTTGAAGAAATTTCGGTGGTGTCCTTTTTGAATGGCCCCTTAGCTGTTATACGTAGAGAATATCTGCTAATTGTAGAGTAGCACACTGCTGCTATTTGTCCAAATTCGAGGCCCTCGTTTAAAAGGTTTAAATGTCCTATTCCATCGTCATTTCCTCATCTTATGGCGGGAAAGCAAACTAATTTGCATATTAAAATTTTAGCTACCTACGTGTTATCAAAGGTCGTTTTCTCTTTGTTGTAAAGCCAGACATATGTCTATGTCGTCACTATGCTCAATCTCCATTTTCGAAACCTGAAATGGAATGCCGTACATGTTCTAGAATGTCACGAGATTTCATTCTGAAGAAGAAATCGAACAGTGAGGTCGGGTCCCCGCATTTTAAATTTATTTCGGACTTAAATGCCAGTCGTTTTCAGTGTTAATTTAAAATTTTAAATCCCTAATCCTACGTGCAAGAAGATGGCCAGCACCAGCTTTTTGTTCAAATCGATTTGCAATAAATGAAGACTTCGACGCTTTAAATATTATGTGACCGTTTTCTGGAAGTTTCACGACTGACTTCCGCCATCTTGAAAACTTGGAAGAACTTCATTTTTGGTAAGTGCGACGTGTTGCTTATTTTATTTATTAAATCATGTTTACTGTAATTGTTGACGGTTAAATGGCAAAGTGTAGAAGTAGTAGTAGTATATATAATATTGAAAATTATCCTTAATGATGGGCAATTTTTTAAGGCATTTTGGAGTCTCTTTGTTAATTGACCCCTAGTAACTGATTAGTTTTATGAGACTAGAATGTCATAGGAATGCATTGAAATTCCATGAATGCTGTAGTTTAAAGCTAACTATTTGAAAAATGCCTACTGTTGCTCAGTGGCGCCGCTAGGATATGTGGCGCCCAGGGCAAAATACCCAAATTTGCGCCATTTCCCCCATCCTTCATTACCCACATTTGGGACCTTCCCCATCACCCACTACCCAAATAAGGGCCCTTGCCCCATCCTTCATTACCCAAATTTGCGCCATTTCCACCCCATCCTTCGTTACCCACATTTGGGACCTTCCCTATCACCCACTACCCATATTTGGGCTCCCCATCATCCACTGCCCAAACGTGGGGCCTTGCCCCATCCTCCAACCCAAATTTGCGTTATTTCCTCCCCATCCTTCATTACGCACATTTGGGACCTTTCCATCACCCACTACCCATATTTGGGCCCCCATGATCCACTGCCCAAATGTGGGCCCTTACCCCATCCTCAACTACATAAATTTGGGTCCTTCTCCCATCACCCATTACCCATATTTGCACCCCCCCCATCATCTACTGCCCAAATGTGTGCCTTCCCTCATCCTTCATTACTCAAATTTGCGCCATTCCCTCCCCCATCCTTCATTACCCAAATCCAAATTCGGTCCCTTCCACATCACCCACTACCCATATTTGGTCCATCATCCACTGCCAAATATGGGCCCTTACCCCATCCTCAACTACATAAATTTGGGTCCTTCCCCCATCACCCACTACCCATATTTGGTACATCATCCACTGCCCAAGTGTGGGCCCCTACGCCATCCTCAACTATACATCAATGTGGGTCCTTCTCCCATCACCCACTACCCATATTTGCATTTCCCCCCTCATCATTCACTTCCCAAATGTGTGCCCTTACCCCCATCATCCTCTACCGAAATTCAAAATTGCGACTCAAATAAATATTTCAAGAATTGTGGATTGTTTAAATACACGAATTTATTTTATAAACCTGAAATACGAGCAAAGAATGAATGTGGAGAGCAAGAGGTTGGATTACATGAGCAAATGTGAAAGTTAAAATATTGCAAAATGTCCATGCTTGTGATATTTATGTAAAACTATACAAAGTAACCCCTTTGGAATTTCCCCCTTTATTCCTATAATCAATCTTATAAGAAAATTGAACCGAAATAAAAGACATAGTAGAAATGTTATGAAAAAAAGTTCACTACGAAAATACTTTGCGTTTGTTTTGATGGACTTTTGAAGAAATATGTGAAATTTTATGCAGATTTCTTGAAGGATGTTGGTTGCAGGTGTGCAAGTTGTAACTTGTCCGCTGACATGATATGGAAAAATGCCTTAATTTAAGGTAAAGATATGGATCTGCTTGATACGCAAATAAATAAATTGGCTTATAAAACTGGAAAAATGAGCGTGATAAGTGCGAATGCGATATGTAGAGGAGAGATTCTTTGGCTTTGGGCGCCATCTTTGTTACAACCGTCTCCTTGGCAACAATAAAAGCAGTTGTATTCGGAACCACTCCGATCACAATCGTCCTCGATACCCAAAGTGCCGCTTGCTTTTGGGTCCCTTAAAGTGCATGGGGCTAAACCGCAACCCCTGATAATTTGTACTCCACTAGTGGCTAAAAAACAAATGAAAAACACACCATTATATTCTAAAACTACTCTTAGGGCCGGTTGCACCAACAAAGGTTAAATAAAAGGTTAGCTAACCTGAGGTTATATAAAACCACGAGTTAAC